>OMLM01008128.1:0-11872 GCA_900302695.1 Helostoma temminkii
CAGTTTAACTGAGGGATGTGATGTTGGAACGACCACCAGGGGGCACTACAATACGCCGGCCTGCAGGCCTGATGGGGATGTCATCTGGGGTGGGGGGACCTGGGCAGAGAGAAAAGGAGAAAAAGATAAAGTCAAAGTGCACAAAAGACAGTATTGAGATTATTTTCATTGTGAGAAAAGTCTGATGAGCAATGAACACAAAGAAATTCTGAAAATAACTTAATTTATAACAGCTTCAAATTCAACATGCTACAAAAAAACATATTTATAAACTTTTGATTGCATGTTAACTACTGTCCCAGGATAATAATTAATTAGTAGTGCAGTGGTGTTTATTTTTCCCCCAAGTTAAACTCAAGTCAAACTACATATTTCTGAAAGGATGTCATACTGTACTAGGTTAAATATTGATTAAACTGAAAATGATCATAAATGTTTCACTTTGCATCATTCACACCATGTTTGGAGATGCTGCCCTGGAATTGACAAAGTTGTAAGAAGGTTGGGTCTTTATACTAATATGTCCTGTGAAAGGGTCATTTGCTATTAAAAAATGAAAATCTGAAATCTGACTTACTGATTAAATAAATCCTATATGAGCCCTTTAGGATTATGCATATGCTGCCCATTAAATCTGTCTACTCTGGCAACTAATACCGGTGTCATTTGTCAATCCTTTCAGATCTATTATAGCTTTTTTGCTCCCATAGAACATAAATGATTGTTGTCATACACTCACATTATTAGTTTCCAGGCAGTGGTGGTTATCAAGACATATTACTATTATTATCTTTTATATGAAGTGTATCTCACAGAGATGACAGGGGAATACAAATGTCAGCATACCCAGTGCTGTATAAATGCTCCTGAAACATTAACAAGAGAAGCCACAGTTGGACATGAAGCATAGTGTTTCCAAAGGATTGAGTCAGGCTGCAACAAATTATCAGCAAGTATATAAATGGAAAGTAGAATGATGTCAGACTGTGATACACAGCATCTAAGCAAACAGTCCTTCACATCGCCGTTCCAGACATGTAAATCATCTCTGCAGGTGGTGGCTTAGGAAAAACTAAAATCAACTGGAGGCTGACTCATGCTAGTACGCACACATATGCTTAAATACATGTACATTTCTTTTTACAAAGCTTGAGAAGCCACGAGCAGCCTTGCTACCCTCTAAAGTCATTTTCTTAAATAGGGAAATTCTTTCCAACAGAGGTCACCTTTTCCAGGCATCATACATCGGCTAAGTTTGTTCTCAATGTGGCCAGAGGCTAAACACTAACCTGTGTAGACTTTCCTTTCAAAATGACTTATCTACCTCTAAATGAAGTATGTCGATACTGTGTCGATCTCTCAGAGTGGACTAGCAAATGCTGTGGTTGGTCTGATTAATTATAATTAAACAATGACTATCTACTTCGTGGTTTTACTGTGTATAACAAAGTTTCACCGTTTGGTAGCTCGACAAAAACAATTTCTCACATTTGTTTCCAAATCTAAACTAATCCATTGTTGACCTTACATATGGGCACAATCAAACTGTCATTCAGCAGCTCTGCAAAATGGAACAGATGTTGAATGTGAATACACTATGTTGTGATCTCACACGTTTTATAGACTTCTTACTAGACTGTGCCAAAATGCTTGGACATGCTTTACATGTTAGGCCTTGAGCCAAGACTCATATCCGCTATAATTTACAATGACTGCAACCGTGGAGAAAACCTCATTTCCTACTGTAGATTCATATTCAGAATGCTGTAATTAGAGGTCCCAGTGTCATGAAGAGCCCTCATAAGTAATTTATTTGGGACGAGTGAGATACTGAAAGATTTTAGTGGGAGAAAGAGGTTTAAGTAGAGTCATTGAAGACAATGACTAATATAAATTAATTGGAAAGGTTAGAAATAGTATTTGAGTGGCACAATACATGTTTTATATTTTAATAAAACCTGAGCATCTTAATGTTCATAATACAGAAATACACAAAAAGTACTGGGCTTCTAATAGTCCTAATAGTCCTAATGCACATTTCACAGAATATGAATCAAAAGTACAGTTTGCATGGTTTTAATTTGGGGAATGTGTTGACTTCTTGTCAAACTGCACCAAAGTAAAAATAGAAAAAAGAGCCAACATTAACTGACTGAGTACATAAATTTAACTTAATGTCGTCTGCACTGCGGCTCATTAAAACTCAAAGAAGCAAAGTCGGCCAAGTAAATGACGAGCGTAAACAGACAAATTGTCACATAAACACGGCATAACCCCTTTTTCAAAGGGCCATGATATACTGCAGAAAAATACATGCACACTATGAATGCCATAACATATGAAAAAAGGGATAATGAGATTATGAGGTTACTCTGCAGGCTTATCGCCAAGGACTGTGAATGCATCATTCATGAAGAACTAAAATCACACCATGAAGCAGTAGCTGATTTGAGAGGTGTAATGGTGGAACAAATGATGCACGTGGATGCTCATTTGATGTTTCTACATGCAGTAGAACTAAATCAATGCAGACCAATATTAGATGAAAGGAAGCACATGGTGATAAAGGGGTTGTAGAGAAAAGCTGGGCTCACCACATGGTGCGGAGTTACCTGCTAGACTAAATCCAGACTGGTGCAGGTTTCTGACTGGCTGTTTGGTGGGAGAAGTACGCGCTGAGGCAGAGGGGGTACCACCACGGGACAGGGAGAATTCAGACACAGGGCCATCGTACATTCCCCTGGGCACTGCCCTCAGGACTGCCAGCTGAAAGACAAACGACAAGTACGCAGATGGAGAAGGGTAGAAAAAAAGATGAGTAAGAACAAAAACAGCAAATGTAGCCAAGTCCACTCCAATTTTACATTTTGTTTGTGTAACTGTTTGGTTCTGAAGTATCTAAGCCTTTTTCAAAGAGCCTTTCTCCTGCCAAGAACCACTTCCAGATTTACACATGCACACGGACAAATACAAACACAGATGGAAACACAATATAGTATTTATATGTCCTATGTGCTGTTAGTGAACAGGCCATTGTCTGTCTGTCTGTCTGTCTGTCTGTCTGTCTGTCTGTCTGTCTGTCTGTGGCGTGACTCAGTGGAATCTTGGAAGCTCTGTCAGGAGTTAAAAAGAGACATCTGCAAATGAAGAAAGCAAAACAGCGACTGCTACCAAGATAAACAGCCCACTGTTACTACAGTTCAATTTTCTCATCAGCAGCCAGCTGCGAATTAGGAAACTGTTGAACAATGAGATTTTTAGGTTTATAAAATAAATGGAAAAAGACCAGGGATCGGGTTGTGTTTTCAGTTTAAGCTGTTATAAATCAAGTGGTTAAAGGGTAAGGGCAGGTTCTCATATATTTAATGTACTGCTACCTACCTTGTGGCCTTGCCTTTAATAACAGCAGCATTCCTGAAAAGCTTTTGGCTATCAGTAGACTTGTCGGACTTCAGGAAACTGTAAAATACATGTATGTTGACTAAATCCCTTCAGTGTGTGTGGTATGTCTCTGGAAAGTTATACAATCCAATTTGTATCGTTTTGAACGCTTCGACCACCCTCGCTGGGTGGACCTTTCACACCGCAGTGCATAATCCCAGTCAGCATCCTGTGGCTGAACCTTGGGGAGTTGTGTCAGACTTATCTTCCCTACATCCCTCTCCACTATCTCCGTCTCTCCCACTCGCCTCTATGTCCATCATCCTGACTTCTGTCCGAAAGAACTCCTCCCACCTTCCCTCCCAGGTTGCCTCACTTTGTCCAGATCTTCGCTTACTGCATATTTATTATTTATTTATTATTTAAGCATCTTTGCTTCTACTGTAGCATTGCTGGTGTGTCTTGTAGCACTGAGATCAACAATTCAGTTTTCTCTATCCTCTAATTCCCACTCACCCCAACCTGTCGAGGCAGATGGCCACCCACCCTGAGCCTGGTAGTGCTGGAGGGGGATTTGTTTGGATCCTTTATAAAGGTCTTAATCTTACAATGTAAAGTGCAATGAAAAGAGTTTTATTGTGATTTGGTGCCGTACAAATAACCTGAATTGAAATTTAATTAACATGCTCTTTAAAGAACAGTACTGACCTGCTTTCTTGCTTTAACACGCTTGTAGGCAAAGTCAGGGAAGGGAGAGCAGGGAATGAAGCGGCCCACGCCAGAAGTGGTGTGCAGGTTCCCATCTTCCAGAACAATCTTCCCCTGGCAAATCACCACTAGTGGGGCTCCACGCAGCTCCATGCCCTCAAAGATATTGTACTCAGCAGCCTAAAACACCAATGTTAAACAAACAATGTTTATGGAGGAATTAGTATGTTACAGGAGCAGAAGCATCACAGAAATAAAACATTGTACATAGTATATTATTAAAAGCAATAAATAAAAGTACTATAACTACAGTTTATCATAAATTAGGCAAAATATATGCAGAATATAAAAATGTACAGTCACAGTACAGTCATATATGTAATGCATAAATCAACACAGTGTTTAACAGAAATTTTATTGCATTAGAACATGCTCTCACAAACACACACGTACACACACACACACACACACACACACAGAGGAACAGGCAAAATTATATTAAGGAGAAAATAAGGGAGGGAGAAAAAAATGAATATTGTAAGGATGATGAAATGATACAAGGTAACACTGAAGTGTATATGTAAACAAATCATTTTACTTATGGTTACAATCAACAGCGGGGAGTTTTCATCAGTTTAATTTGTAGTTGTTGTTCTGTAACACAATGCTTTTGCGTGGAACATGGTTCTGAGCATTAAATTAAATTTAGAATGTGAGAAAAACTATAAAAACACAAGAAAACCTCCTGAATCTTCCTGGTGAAATAAGGGCTGAAGGGCATGTAGGGGACAACAACAGGGGGAGCTGTGGGAGGACGGATGAAGAGACAGAAAGTGAAGCCATAAACTCACTCTCTCCTTTACGCTCTCTTAATCTCTCACTCTCTTACAACCATTATTTGTCATTCTTCACCTTGTGTCTTACACTTGTCTGTTTGGCATGTAAAACAGCTGCTGTGATCCAGCTGGTGCCTTTCTAGTACTTTTCAATCTCTTTCCCTTCCCCTCAGTCTCTACCTTCCAATCTCTTCACATTTCTCTTTCCAGTCTCTTTCCATTTTCTCCATTTATCTCATATCTTTCTGCATTTTCATCCTGTCTTTCTCTCTAAAAATATTTTTTTATTCTGAACTCCATTGTGCCAACTTTCTTTTCTTGACATGTTAAAGATCTGTGATGCCCCCCCCCCTTTCCATTGTTATTTATTTCCTCTGCACACGGCCCTGTTTTCTGCCTCCGTCCAAATTCAGGCCAGAACAGGACATAACTAAGACTTTCTCTAGGCCAAACATGACGTCGTGGCTAAGCTGAGTGTGTTTCAGAGTGTGTGGTGCCTCTTCTTGTCGGTGCACCAGCTATTCCTATATGCTAAGTATTTTTGTGTTGATGCTAACAAGCAAACCAGACCAGATGTGAGCGTACTGATAGCAAACTAGAGATAAACAAGACCCTCAGAAATATTTACAGTAGAGAGAAAGGCATCCCCAAACACAGTGGTAAACAGGGCCGCTGCTGTTTGGCTGAGCATCAGACTGTCCATTAAGGTAGATTTATTTGAGCTGGGAGCTGCCACACTCCGGTGCTCTGCTCTCTTGTGTTATTTTATCTGGAAGGCCGAACAGCAGGAAATGAACGGGTGAAATCATTACGTAAGAACCCACAGATCCTCAGAGGATGTACTTCACATGTGGCAAAAGCATATTATTAGTGCAGTCCTCTCTGTAGTGCTGTTCCTTTCAAACAACTGCCATTACGCCTTCATCGAGGCAAATCTAGACCAACCTACTTACAGTACAGTGGTAGCAAATGCATTCTTCCCTTGCTCATATATGTCTGTAAAAGCCCGGTTTGTGAAGCCTTCATTTCCTGTGTGGACAATTCCTCTGCTGTCGAGTGGCCTGTTTGGGATTCTCTAAAGTCTATGTAATGGTAAAAACCTCATTACTCACATTTGCCAGGTGTACTGTGCACACAGTGTGTATGTAAAGTAAGAATGTGTGCATATCTTTGCGAGGCCTTAGACCTTCAGACTGTGGAGAAAAAACATCGGTAGTGGAATAACACAGTTTCACACTAATGCAGTTTAACTCGTCTGAATATTTGACACTGACACAAAAAGTTAAGTTTCAATGTCTT
The DNA here is from genome assembly GCA_900302695.1 of Helostoma temminkii. Taxonomy (NCBI): domain Eukaryota; kingdom Metazoa; phylum Chordata; class Actinopteri; order Anabantiformes; family Helostomatidae; genus Helostoma; species Helostoma temminkii. Next base: position 6,225 of record OMLM01008128.1, read on the forward strand.
TAAGTGTAAATTAAGAAACATTACTGAATCCATCCAAATAAAGATTTTTTTGTACTATTTATAGTACACACTTTATGTGACACATAGACACACACAGACAGATGTTTCATTTCTTTTCACTATGATCGGAGTAGGATTATGAGAAAATGAGGCTGTGGCTACAGTCACATAAAAAGCTCCCTACCTCTCCCAAATATGACCCACACACTGAAATAAACTACTATAAAAAGCAGACTACAAATCTATATCTTTGATCTTCATGTGTCTATTTTTGGTCAACGTGTTTGCGCTCACTGATTGTGTGTCTCTTTCATGTCATTTTTTAAACTGTTTCTGGTCATTTTGTGTCTATTTTACATGTTTTAACTGAGCTAGGTAACTTTTCATACTGAGACTCATATAAAGCCCCGGCATTGCTACAAACTGCAACATTATAATTAAAAAGCAACTTACAGAGGATGGAGTACAGTAAGTGGTGTATATGCTACACCACCAGATCTGATTCAGATTGCATACTAAGGGAAACGTTTCCCATGAAATCAAATGTATTATTACTAAAGCTGATTTCTACCTCTAAGATGATGTTGTTGTGCAACAAGCTACGTGTACAGATGTTCCAAATCTATGGGGTTTGTGAAAATATTTTGAAATGTTGGGATTTACTGTAACCTAATCCTGTGCAATGGATGAAATTATGGTTGAGACTATTGTGGGTGATCTGAACAAATTAGTGTGATACAGAGGAAGGAAATACCTCTTGATTATACTGTTGATTAACTATACTCGTGCTGTACAGGGACTTCTGGAAAATGTCTGCATCATTGACAGAATGCCTTTTATGTTTGGATAAACCAGTATATCTGATTAATCCATATTTTTTCCAAAATCAGTACTTACATCCTTGGTGAGGGTTTTTGGAATTAATGAGGCCCAACTTTAAATCAAGTGCTGGTCATGTGGCGAGTGCACAGTATCTCTTAGTCAACATCCACTGAGATTTCATTTCCGTTCAGAGGAACTGAGAGCTCTCTGGAAGCTGCTCAAAAATGTGCTTTCTGTCCCCTTAGCACACTCTCACTCTGTCTTTCTCTCCTTCCATCTCTTGCACACGGTCATGCCCGGATGTAGACACTCTTCTTATATCTCCTTTATTCTTATAAAAACCAGCCTCCTTTTAACAGCAACATCTTTAGCCAATCACATTTCATTTGCGCAAAACGCATGAAACAACAGCATAACTAGTCTAAATGGCCTGTTTCCAGCCCAGCTGAACAGCAGAGTGAAACAAGAAAACATAAAAAGAACAGCCGCCATAATCAATGCCATACACTGTGAGCTGGATCTAAATGAAACACATACTATAACCCCAATCCCTAAAAGTTGAGAAGCTGTGTAAAATCTGCATAAAAACACAATGCAATGATTTCCAAATCTCATAAACCCATACTTAATTCACAAAAGCAAACACAAAACATATGAAATGTGTTGACTTTGAACAAAAATTAAAGTAATTAGGTAATGAAATGATGGCAGCAACACGTCTCAAAAAAGTTGGAACTTGGTCTTGTTTACCACAGTGCAGCACATTCTCTTCTTTTAACAACAGCGATGCAGTGATATCCATCACAGAATCATTCCTGAGAGCTCGAAGATAACGGACATCCATATCACACTTTGTCCCTGCTCACAGAAATTTCTCCACATTTTTAGAACCTTTTAATGACATTATGTAGATGATACATTCATAGTCTTTGCAATTTTACATTTTTCACAAATTGCTGAATCTCTACCCATTGTTACGTCATAGAGACTCTCTAAGATGCTCTTTTCATACCCGACTATGTTACTGACCTGTCCCAACTTTTTGAAGCACATTGCTGCCATCAATTTCAATTTACCTTTTTATTTTTTTTAAAATGGTAAATCTTCTCAGTTTTCTATGTTCTATTATAATAAAAAAAATAAAATATGCATTATTGAGATTTGCAAATCATTGCATTCTGTTTCTATGTGGATTTTAAACAGCATCCTAATTTTTGGAATTAGGATTATGATACTCTGCACATACCGAATTGTGTGTCTTGGCAGTGATGGTGCGGACGGAGTCTGTGTCCCAGATGACCAGGTCGGCATCAGAGCCAACGGCAATCCGACCCTTACGAGGGTACAGGTTCAGGATCTTAGCCGCATTGGTGCTGGTTACTGCCACAAACATGTTCTCATCCATTTTACCTGTAGTCTGAGAAGAAAAGAGCAAAAATGTATTGAACTAGATATCCACGAGTTAGCTTTTAAGTAGCTCTAGATGTATTAAATTTAGAGAACATAACCATTTGTTTGTGTTTTTCTTAATCCCACTGATATTTGTCAGTAATAAACAACTGAAATCAATTACTATCAGCAAACAGTAAAGGAATAGTTCATAGTTTCGGCAGCTGCACATACTGCATTTGCTTTTACCTTTTTGTCAAGCTTTAGTAAATTCATACCACACTCATGTGTGTTACTTTTGGATCTGTTGTTGAAAGCCGATTAGCTCATCTTAGCACAAAGACTGGAGACACTGCTCAAAATATAACAATAACACTTAACAGCATCTCAAAAGACTTCATTCAACCCAAGTCTGGTGTAAGCTTGAACTGCCCTAAGGAAATGGTTTCAATTTACTTTATCCAAGCTGTTTCTCATTTTATAGGCTGAACAGCACTCCACAGCTGTCTAAAGCTACATGCTCTGTATCGGTTTGTTGTACAATAATGAAGCGAGTATGGTAACAAGAGAGAAGAAAAAACACAAATGTGATAATACAAAATAATTATTATGTATAATTATTTTCTATTATCACATTTACACATACTTTTTTACCGTATAATTAAACAATAATTACTATTACTATTATAACACAGATAAATGCAGCTAAAGTAAGAGAGAAAGACAGACGCAGAGAAAATAGTGAAAGGTTGATAAAAGGACAAAGACAGAACAAGACTGTCTTAAAAAAGCAGTCAAACCAGGCATCACATAACAGAGACTAATTTAAAATAAAGGCTTAGAAAACTAATAAATTTTTTCCTTGGGGGAAAAAGTCTAAAGAATGTGTGGATCAAGATGAACATAAATAGCCTATTTGTTTAATTCAACTTCTTCCAAAGTCTAAAAATGGAGAAAGAAAAACTCACCACAGCTTTATCCCAGATGAGAGCCATCCTCTCCTCCACTCCATTGACACCTTCTGGAATCTGAGTGAAGTCATCCTTACCAATGGCCTTCTGGGCCACGCTGAAGGTGCAGTGAGCACTGCCCGTCACACTCAAGTCTCCACTGCGAGAAACACAAAACCACAGAGTTAAGATGAATTCATACCAGCACAGCTCTGCAACCACAAGGAAATATGTTTATTTACTTGAGCAGGAGAACCACAACAAATCAAAACAAGAACTGGGAGCACATGGGATATGCATTTTTCCAGAGTTTTTTTCCTCCCTTAAAAATGTTACTTATGTTTCCTGTTTAACTCACTTACCATAGCAGTTCACAAGATGTGAACAGGCAACAGGGAAGACATATAAACAGCAACAAAGTAAAAAAACTACTCCAAACTGCACTGTTATCTTTCACTGTTCATGATACCTGCGTGTGGTCTGCTGGACTTTCCTTCTTCTTTAATGTTCCAAACTCACAATAAAGGCTAAAGTAGATAAAGAGTCTAGACCATATCCTGCTTTGTCCGTTTCTCTATCTTTGCACAAAATAGTAATATGGTGCTAAAATATTCAGTAAAATGTTTTAAAAAGATCTTGTGTCATGTCATATCCCAGAACAACTGTACAAGCTGTTTGAGTTGTGATATGTACCTGGATAGCAGTGTGTTCAGATAGTCTGGAGTAGTGGGATCAGGGCTGAGAGGAGGTGATGTTACAAAAGAAGCCGCCTTGGCCCAGTTCTTGCTCCAGTAATGTGTCCCATCAGTCCCTAGACTGGCTGTGATTGGCTCCCCGAACACAACATTTCCTGTGAAAGACGTGACGGTAAAATCCTGTTAAAGTATCAAATTGCATTAAATTGATTTATTCGAGTTATTCTTGGCATTTTCAAAACCATTAGGTACATTCATCAAGCCCGATGAATCTGTCAGCACTTTAATTTTACTAAAAGCTTTGGTAATTCATGTGAGTACTTGCAGGAGAGGGCCATGTCTAATTTCTGAAAAGACAAATGCCACCCTTGGCAATGTACATATTACACTTCGGCTCAGCAGCAGTTGAGCTTGTTCTTCAATGGAGGATGATGACTTTATGATGATATTATATGTATGCAAGTTTCTGTAAGTATGTGTGTGTTTACAGCTCATATGGTTATCACATTTTATTGTATTATGATTTATTATGTGGCCTCTGTTTCTGGAATCCCTCCTCTGTTGCTTTCCCTGAGGTTTCATCCATTTTTTGTCTCGTTAAACGGTTTTATTTTGAGGTGGGGGTGGGGGTTGGGAGGTTTGACAGTTTGTGTTAATTTTCGTTGATTTGTTTCTACGATTCAGGTCAAGGTGCCTTTGTGCACACGAGAAGCATTTTCAGTTGCCACTCTGCATGAAAAATGTTGCATAAGTAAAACTGAGTTGACTTGAGTTCTTTTACACTCACACCTCAATTTTCCATGATTTTTCTGGTTTACATTTAAGAACCAAATCCAAACAAAGGTGTCAAGCCTATAAAGGCTTCTAATAAATGTAAATACACGAAGACAGCCTTAATAACACATGTGGCCTTTTACCAAAGGCACATTTTTCTTCTCTGCCATCTCCCATTCCCTTGTTCCATTCTTAAAAAATTGTATATCTCATGATCCTTCACAGACAGAGAGCTCCTACACACTGGGGCTGTACAGTATGGCCAGAATGATTGCTGAACTACAGAAATGACCTGACTGACAAAGTTGAATATTCATCTGAGAATAGATTAGCAGCTGTGTGCCTGTGAGTATCAGGAGCCTCAGGACAGCAAAATCATCTTATAAGGGCATACGTAGGTGCAGTGAAACTGGTATGTGCATTCCAATGTGTAAGAATCAGACAAAAGATGAAAACCTATGAGCACAGGGGGAATACCACAGAAATATTCAGTGAGAACAAATGACCAGCCAAGCAGTAATTTCTAAAGATCTGTGATGTCATTTTCATGCACAAGTCTTACAGTGCTTTAAAACCACATTTAGTGTTTGAGTACCAGGATTTCACAAAACTGCTCACTGTATATAAACAAAAATAATAAAATTCTGTAGTTTAGCATTGTGCAGTGAAGTCTTAAGGTCTCTCCGTACCTTTTTTCCGAGCCTGTGAGATGATATCGGCAGCGCTCTTGCTCATGACGCGCGTCACATACACAGGACAGTTGGTTTGGCTTGCAATGGTGATGGCACGAAACACAGCCTCTGCCTCCAGCTACAGAAAGGACAGGACATTGTGGCTGACTGGGAAATGTTTTTCTTATTAGGATTTTCTCATACAAACTTTAAAAATATTAACCACAGAAAAATTATGCATTTTTGGAGGTAACAACTCATTTGTAACCAAAGTGCCAAACGGAAGCTTAATATTTTAACATTGGTACCTCTTTTCCTAATCAAAGTTGCAATACAGCCCATAATAT
>OMLM01008129.1:0-26825 GCA_900302695.1 Helostoma temminkii
CAGGAGCCCAGTGGGATTTAATGATCAGACATGTATGTCTACTGATTAAACAATGAGTTCTAAGTCATTAGCCAAGACCTGTCTAGGTTTATGTACACTGAAGCTGATCCCATTGTGTGCAGAATATGAATCATCTGAATATGAAGTTGTATGGAGATGGTTGTAATGCTGCATAATCTTTTGTATTAGGTTGCATCTTTCTTCTCTTTACCTTTGTACTGGAGCCTCAGTGGGACTAAACAGTTTTCTGATGTTGTGTATCTTTGCTATATTTCTATGTCCACTTTCAGCTATGTACTGCATAGGGCCATAACATCACAGTGGGACCACAACATGTAATATTTTAGCTTTTTTTTTTGTACTGCATTATTGTGGTTTATTTTGTGCAAAGTTTTTTTTTATGACTAGTCAAGAAACAGAATTACAACAGCACCAAGGGCACAATTTTTGTGGTGTCACTATAGCCTGGTAATTGTATGTCATTTTAATTAAAATTTAATTAAATTCACTTTTCCTATCTTCATTAGCTTTATACCATTTGCAAAATTACAGCGTAAAAGAACTGTTTTAATTAATCTCTCCCCAGCCAATAAAGCAGTGTTAATTTCATCAACAAAAACTATGACAAAAATGTTTGGTGATAAAACTATCACTGAATTACATTTTGGACAACACATTATTTTGTTTGACCTTTCAAGCTAAGTCAAGTGGGTATGTTTTTACTCAAACGCAGACAAATACAGCTTCTGACTCACTCACTGTTCTGAAGAGCAGAGGAAAAAAATAAGCAAGCAAATACACGGCCAGGGTAGTCAAGTCCACCTACACCTGTTAAGTCCAAGACAGGTCCGAGTCCAGGCTAGTGAAGTCCGAGTCAAGCCAGAGTCAAAAAAGGTAGTCCAGTCCAAGTCAAGTTTGAGTCTGCAGCTTCCAGTCCAAGTCTAACTCTAAATAAGATTAAGAGTAAAACATCAAGACAGAAAAAAAATTAGACCACTTACTTTTTTTATTTAAGAATCCATGTAGATGATACCATTTACTTTAGGAGATCAGAGAATACTTTAATGATCTCCAACAGGAAAATTCACTTGGTCCTGCACAATATAGATCAACTAAATACAATGTAAATTTTAAAAATTGCATTAGCGAGATATTCTTTATATAGTGCACACATCTTATTGTACAGTCTGATGGCAGTGGGCACAAAAGACCACCTGAAGCGTTCTGGCTTGTCTTGTCTCTCTGTGTCTTGCACATAACCTAAAGTACAACTTTACATTTCAAACATCTGAATAATGTATCTGAATAAATTTGTTCAATGTTTGTTTTGAAGAAAAGAAGGAAGCATTTGTATGATGAAAGTCCTGAGCCAAGCATATGCTACGTATGATACAGTGGTTCTGTTCATAAACACAGTGAAATTTGGCACCTGTTGATTGTACTGTGTAGTCAGTCATCCTCTGGGCACCATGAATATCTGTACCAGTTTTCATGCATCCTGAAGTTGTTTCAGTTGTTTCAGGTGTTTCAGTTGTTTCAGGTGTTTCAGTTTCCCACCCCTGCTGACTGTAGCATGGCTTAAGACTTAACTTAAACACATTTAATTTATTCCTTAATATCAGCACAGATTCAGTCTGTGCTGATTAATTTTATTGTCTATATAGTCATGATGATTAATCAGTGATTAATGTGCCTAGTAGCCCCGTTTAAAAGTAAAAGAAGTTAAGTGACCTAAAATAAAGAAAGCAGAAGTGGCTTTGTTGTGAACTTTGTTAGTTTACTAAGTCATTCATCTGTGAAGACTGTCAGTCATCCAGGTTATGGTTATTCCAAAAGGTTCTATTCACTGGCCAGTCTCTGTTACTGTGCATCTTTAAGAAGCCGCTCTTCGCTGAGTTAAAGCCATGTGCCACGTGGGTGGTGAATGCCATGTGCCAAAATCTGTCAACAGATCCACAGATAAAGCTGTCATACTGAATCTGTGCATGTGTTCGAGCACATGATGCCTGAAAGAAAGAGCTAAAGGAGAAGAGGAGGGGCAGTGAGAGAACAACTGAACTGGTCAGTGAGGAGCAGACAGAATGGGGACCAGTCAGACAAAAGGAGAATAGAAATAATGTTAAACAGAAAACATGGGTGTGGAATGAGCAGAGAATCGATTCATTATATGAGAGTTTTGGTGTCAGTAAGAGGTTAAGAGCTGTTCTGAACCTGGGCAGGTCTTTCCTGGATTTGGAATAGTAGCCACTTCGGTTAGAGTAGTTTATGTTGGGATCCTTTAAGGACATTGCTCAAATGTCTGTGCTTGTTGTCTACAGTTGCAACTCCATATGTTAACATTTAGACATCTATATTATGTATTCCATCAGTACTGTATTTTATAAACTATTGTATATATAACACTTCTGCTGAGAATTAGTATAGAATATTATTACAGCCCCAGAGTGACTGGACTGTACAAAATCAATGGTTCAGAGCCAGCCAGGGCCATCTTTGTGAAGCATTTTCCATTTGTGTAATAGTTTCACTGTCATTTCTCTACTTTCAATATGCAGTAAAAGCATTAGATATCCCATAGTGATTATTACAATAATTCTCTTTGGTTATGTATCATTACACTGTACAGTACACTGGTTTGTACAAATGCAAAATGTTGAAATGTCGCACAGCTTAGGTTGAATTTGAAAAACATTTTGCCTAAAACAGCACTTTCTCTCTTTTCCCATTAACTCTACTCCATAACTTAAAAAAATTACACTGTATTAAATGTTATACATTCTGTAGCTACTCATTACAACATTTCATTGGAACTACAAAATATTTTATAAACATTTAAGTCTACAATCTCATGCTATAAATCATTTTAAACACATGCCATGTTTGAATTGTGCAAAAACGTTAGGATGTCCACAATAATTTAAAGGTTGTGTGGGTTTGAACAATACTTTTTAACACAAAATGGGTTCATAAAGATTTGAATTTAAGAAAACAAATTAGGATTTGTTCGGTCAGGGTGGGCAGATAATTTAGCAGCCATTGCCAGGCTCTGTGAGGCTATTATTGTGTTGCCGCTGTAAGTTTTTGTGACAAAGCTTGAATGAGAATTGCAACATCATTAAAACTCACTATTCTGCTCATTTATCGGGAGTCAACAGATTTTCTGAAAATCACAACATTCTGATCGACCATAGTGCTGAATCATAATATCGAGCGTGTTAAGAGGCAAAGAGCTGCGTCAGTTTGAGTTTAGCTAACCTCAATGTGATTGACAACATCTGAATGATTGACATTGTGCTTAGCCTCATATATGAGTCATTTCATTATTTGTTGAAACAGCACTTGTGGGTGTAGAATGGTGAATGTCTGTCATTTACAGCCAGAGTATGTAGCTGCATTGCTCTTTTTATTTCATTTTAATTGATAGGTAATAAAGTACCTGTTTGCATATAAGCATATAGTCTAATGAATGTGTGTTGACATAATACTGGAAGTCCATCTGATGAATAACCTTCCTGTAAGAGAACCACATAGTGGGCATCTGTTATTAATATTTCTCTCACCAGATCACACTCTGTGGGCCTTGTATTGGTCAGTTTAATCACAATTGTTATCAACTATACTTCAAAAAACTTAGAAAGTCTCGTATTATACTTTTTGACATCTTAAATCTGTACTCAAACTATTGCCAGATTTGTTTTCCTTCAGCACTTAACATGGAAGCATTTGCAAGATTTAAGAAAAGACAAGTCTTGAGGCACTCGGGCAAAGCAGGGAGTCATGTTTTATAGCATTTTTTAACTGGGCATATTTGTTAAAATGCCAAATGTTTTCAACTCCACCGGACCTTCATCAAAGCAGTAAAAACAGTAAACAGTAAAACAGATTGTTTACACATGGGACTCTTGATTTGTTCTTTATTTGCAAGCCTGCTGTGGCTGTTGTTCACATATTCCAACAATAGGTTTGTACTTTAACATGGACTTGGCACTGTGATTTCAGTGCACCTGCAGAGGAGCCTGGTGAATAGGGAGATACACAGTAGGAGAGAGTGTTTTTGTAAGAGAGTGGGAGTGGATAACATTCAGAAGCTGGCAGAAAATGAAGAGGAACATTTTGAGCAAGGTGCAAGAGGAGGAGGATTACATTGCAAGTAACTGGACAAATATCTATACTGTACAAATTCCCCGTATTGTATGTGAAAACCAACTTGGCAAAAACCTATTTCTGATTCTGATGTAGATTGTTTCAGCAACCCTAAGCTGCTAGTAGTTCAGTTGTAACTCACAATGGTCCTGGATGAATGCATTCATCCTGCTTAATTACTAACCTGCAGTTATAAAATGGATCTGCATCTTGTAATGAGCTTTGTGGCATCATCACTGGAACTTGGTTGTCGGGGTTTTATAGTCTGCAATATGAAAGAAAGTCACAACCGTGTCAAATTTAAAGATGGGGAACTAATCAAAAGAGATGATTCACTCTGTACATACCAAACAGTAGCAAGCATTAAAATACTGGGCATACATGTTCAATTGTAACCTTTTAAATTTATAGAATTTATGTATTATTTGAATCTGTAAAAAAAAAGTCGTCAATCAAGGAGGTACTACAGCCTGAGAGAGTGGCAATTAAGCTTCAATCAACTGTCGTTCACGCACAAAAACTTTCATTCTCCATTCTTACAATTAGTTATCAAGAAGCTCTTTCAAAGTTGAGTATATTTATGCTAATTGTCAAGCTGGCTTGATTTTGGTATGAAAGTAATCTTTGCATATCTTTAGGATTGCAATACGCAGTGGAAGTAGTTAAAGAGTGTGTCCTTGTAAAGCTTTGTCTGGCATTTTACTGTATGAGAGATGCCAGCACAGCAGCACCTTATAGAAAAAAATCATAAAATCTATTGAAGCTGTTAAAACAGCAGTATTGTTTCAACATGGCTGTTGTGCAGTCTGTTTGAGTGAAAGTGTCCCGTCGTAAATGTGTTGCATTGTTTTCTTTCTGAGTGTATTGTGGAGTAAATCTAAAATGTGTTTTGTGATTTTAAAAAGTAAATGACATGTATCAGTCTGGAAAGGGTTACAAAGGCATTTCTAAGGCTTTGGGACTGTGGCGAACCACAGTAAGAGCCAGGATCCACAAATGGAGAAAACTTGGGGAACCTTCCCAGGAGTGGCGGGCTTACCAAAATGACTCCAAGAGAACGATGACTCATCTAGGAGGTCATAAAAGAACCCAGAACATAATTTAAAGCACTGCAGACCTCAGTAAAGATCAGTGTTTATGATTCAATAATAAGAATAATAATAACAGACTGGGCAAAAATGGCATCCATGTGAAAGTTTGTCGAAAGCCACTTCTCACCAAAAAGAACAGAATGTCTCGTCTCACAAAAGCGTCTTCGTTATCTTATAAGGCTTTGGGGCAAATATTCTGTGGACTTATGAGCGAAATGTTTAACTATTTGGAAGGTGTGCATCCTGTTACATCTGGTGTAAAACAAACACAGCATTTCATAAAAAGAACATTTGTATCAACAGTCAAACTTGGAGTGGTAGTGTGATGGTCTGGGGCTGCTTTTCAGCTTCAGGACCTGATTGATAGAAGCATGAATTCTGTGCTCTACTCGAAAAAAACTGAAGGAGAATGTTTGACCATCAGTTTGTGACCTCAAGCTCAAGCACACTTGGGTTATGCAGCAGGACAATGATCCAAAACACACCAGCTAGTCCACCTCTGACTCTGACTGATTCAATAAAAATAAAATTAAGTTATCTTTGTGTACATAAAATTTGTTTGATTAACTGAAGTGTGACTTATATGTAAAAAAATTAAAAATCAGGGAGATGTCAGATTATTTTTTTCACAGCACTGTTGTAGTTACCCCTGTCATTATTGGGGATGATTTGCACTCACAGTACAACTGCAATAACTTTGTCTTGACATCAGTGAACATTAACATGTACACTTACGTTGAAATTCTGACAGATAAAACAGCAATAAGGTTTCTCTCTGTAAAATTTGCAGATTTAATTTGCTGGTGTAGCATTAATCACAGCCAACTCTGTGTCTTGGCTATTTCAGAAGTTTGTGGTGTAATGACAATTGTATTTTACAACTGACAGACCTGTTAATAGTGGTTCAGCGATGCAATCCAGCAAACACCCATAGTGTTTGAGTATCACCCATTCTCCCACACAAGTATGAAGTTGGCTGTTCATTTAGTGTTGGCTTGAGATAGTGAACTGATTATGAGTTGCCTTGGCAACGTTAGTCCCAAAATAATCCCAAAATCTATTAAATTGGCATGATGTAAGCAAATTCAGTGAGTAAAAAGTGTCCACATAGGCTTTTTTCAATGAAACAGAAAATTACAACAATCCTCAATCTATTTCTTATTCATAATGAATGAAATAAACATGAGTGAAATAAATGGAACTATGAATTCCATCTTACTATACAGCATACTGTATAGTAAGATATTAGTGTTAAATACAAGAAGTGGTGGTTTAAATGATCTACCTTAAGCATTGCATTAAGCATTGCATAAAAAAGCTTGAATTTCACATTACAATGCACAATAAGAGAATGTGGACCAATCAGTTTAACAGCAACAAGTTTTTTTTTTTCCCCGGGGATCAATGTGTGCTTTGTAATATAAAATGATTTATGGACTTTCAAGTGACTTAATTACAGTGTTGAAAATTGCATATCTCTCTTTTGTTCATAAAATGCTCATTGTAATCCAGGTGCACATCTCGCTGGAGGCGACTTTACCAAATGTGCAGAATGCCTAATAAAATTTGAAAACAAATGATGTGGTCTTCTTGTAAGTGATGAAATGAAACAAAAACAATTCTTAAGACACATAGGAAACACTTTGTGTTTGTTTTCACAAATAAAATGTAAAATACAGTACACTGTGTTTTATTTGTGTCCTTCATATGCAAAGTTCTGTGTGAGTCTGCTGCATGCTGCTCTTAATTGTTTTACCTGCATTTCCCCTCAGGTGAACACGGCCATGCACGAAGCAAAGCTGGTGGAGGAGTGCGATGAGCTAGTGGAGATCATCCGCCAGAGAAAACAGGTCATCGCTGTGAAGATCAAAGAATCTAAGGTAAAGTAGTCTCAGGACACCAGTGTGTTTTTATAATTTCAGATCATGAGAAAGTTTGACTACAAGAATATATGTAGCTCTGTATATATAGAATTGATTCCATCAAGTGATTTCTGGCCATTTAGGGGCATAGAAGAAAACAAATGAATCTACCTTAACATTATGTCTCTTCAAAAGTGCTTATAACTACCATGTTAGTAGTGCTAGTGTTTATTCATCCTGCAGACACTGAGCCTCAATTTCATGAAATTGCAATTATCTTATTCAACCAAAAATGAGCAATGTCCCCAACAGCTCAAGAGAAAAAAATATCTTTTATTAGTTTGCTACATGTTCAACTTTCTACAGTAGTTGCTATTTCGGGGTGTTTGCTGTTTGGGGCTGGCTTTCTGTGTACAATATTTGTTCATATACCCTAAAACCAATTACAGCGGATAAACAAGTCTATAGAGCTGCAGAGAGAAAAGATTAATATGTGGTTTGTCATTACAAAGTGAGTGACACTACAAACAACAAGTTTGAGTCAGTGTTCATATGAAGAATATTGATTAATTTGGTTATAATAGATGGATATGTAGTTAACTGAATTCACATTTTATTTCAACCTTTACCATGAATTGGAGCAGGAAAATACACATTTTAGGAAAGTCAGCTCAGGGTCACAATTCACTAACTGAGAAGGGAATTGTTTTCCACCAACAGAGCTGTAGACAGAATACTTTCACCCAGGTCTGTTAGTGTCTTTTTTCAGTGGCCTCTGTAGTTGCCTGCTTGTTTACCCAAAAACACATAACATGGATTCTTCAGTTGAAGACGAGAGGAAAAAGAAAAAGAGAGCAGCAGTGGGCTCTCCCACCTACCAGCCCACACCACCTGAATTTGTGTGGAAAGAATCTGAGATGACAAAAACTGAACCTCTAATTGCTGTTTCAAAGAGAGTCCAGGATTTAGGTGTGTATGTGTTTGGGTGTGTCTTTACACGCTTGTGTATATCTGGGTGGGTTGCTCTGTGAGCATGTAGGACTTCAGGACAGAGGCAAATTCCAAATCTCACCCTCCCAGGGGTGAGGTTTTAAGTACTTGTAGAGAATCCTCTGAGGCAGTAAAAGAGTTTTGTCGAGTGATGAAAGATTTCCAAACACTCAACACAAGGATAGAAGCAAGTGTGCGTGTGTGTGTGTGTGTGAGAGAGAGAGAACGAGAGAGAGAGGAAGTGTGTCAGAGTGATTGCAGACAAAGAGCATGGCTTGTTCTCCTGAGAGTCTGGGTGTGTAAAAGGCTGTCTTGCAGAGGGTAGAGGAGTGAAATGCAGGAAACTGAGGTATGAGAGGAGAACACATAAAACACCAGAGGAGTGCTTGACTGATGTCAGCTTGCAAGAGACATGTTAATATATGAGGCTATTTAAGTGTCAAATGAAATGAATGAAATGCACCCTGAGTAATTCAAATATCCAGAGAGGAGAGGAGAGGAGAGGAGAGGAGAGGAGAGGAGAGTTCACTTTCACACAGGACTAGTAGTCCTGTAGTTTTTCTGCTAAGGACAGTGGCACAAAAGAAAGTGTTCTGCAACAACTCTGCAACAGAATAACAGGATTATGCAGGCTTGATCATGGTGAACAGAGCTATGAAAAGTGCTCCAATTCTCTCTTTCACCTCTTCTTAACATGCTCTGTCTCTCTCCAAAGAGATTCAACAGTCGTGCCTAATCGCTCCCTGTCCATGCAAACACACAATTCCCATGGTCTGATGTGTTTTGATCACATGACTGCATGTCTTGCCGATGTGTCTTTTATTCATATTCCTAAAACTTTAGAGTCTCCTTTAGAGTCTTGAAGATCAACAACTCAAATTCTTTATAACATACTTACACACAGTGTGGAGTATTGCAATGAGGGGTTTTGTTTTAAACAACAGTAAACAAGTGGACAAGTAAGTACAAGTACACATAGTACATGATGTAACACATATGGAGCCATTTCTGACACCATCTACAGTATGATAGATGAGTTTTTTTAAATCCATTAAACAACAAGCTAAAAACAACAAGCAAGAATGCAAAATAGAGAGCTCCCAGAACTTTAATATTAAGAGAGAACAATTGTGCAAATGTGCTTGAAAAACATTAAGTGCTTAAACTGTCCTATTTCATGTTAACTGATCATTTCACATGCCATTAGTAAACGAAGATGAGGTCCAGTTTACAGTCTCTGTTTAGTTATACAAAAATAATGTAGATATTAATAGCATCATAAAAAGATTTCTGCCTTGTGAGGAGTACTGAAAACACACTAGACAGAGTTGATAAGTCTGTTATAATGGGGCTACAGTTTCTAAGATGGGATTAAACACATTTTTACCAGCAAATTGTTCCATGTTGTTCATTTTTGTCTGTTTTGAGATAAAGGACGTAATTAGTTCTTCAATTGTTGTTTAGAGCATACTTTTTTAAATAACAACCCATCCATAAAGCCTATCTTGCTTCCCATCTCTGTAGTCATCAATGTGTCAAAATGCCATTTTATAAAGTAATAACAGATTTTTCTATCAACAGATTACTGTTGTTACTGTGTCATTACTGCAGTTAGAGGAAGAGCAGCTAAGATGTCAGATGAAAACTCCATTAAGTTGCCAACTTGGACAGACTGTTAAGCAGGAGCAGGTTTTCCAGCTGTAGAACAGTGGTGCATATTGTTGATTCTTTGAAAGCTTTACATGACGAGTTTTTAACCAACCGCCACCCAGTGCGATTTTTTTTCAGAATTCTTATTTGCATAATTCAGGCCTTGCATGCAAAAATGAGTTACTGAAAATATACAGTGAATGACTAATTCTGTGAGTGCATTCATAAATGTACATGTTGTTTCTGCTCTTTTGTATTTTATTTTGTTTTAAAACACAGGAAAATTAGTGAAAGGATGCTCTTTTCAGACAGTGAAGGAACTTTACTGTTTGCCATTTAAAAGTTCAGGCTTCATTTAATCACCATTGCTACAATTCACTCCATACCGGTGCTGCTATATTATTCTACAGCTCACCTTTCGTTGACAGTCTCTAAGCTCATAAGCAATGAGTGTTATTTCCTGTGGAAAGTTTCATCAGACTGGGTTCATCTGGTGAATCAGGATATGAGCCATAAATGAAGATAAATAGATTACTTTAAAATTAAATTAGCATAAAATGGCTTCCTTGTGCTCAGTTGGAAATTGTATTACAGTACACCCATTAAAGTTACACACGAAAGGCACTGCATTACAAAACTCTGTGTATGTGTGAAAAGAGCCTGAACCTTGACTGACTGTCCCTTAATGCACACAGAATGCCTGTGATGAGGATGGAGCAGGTTAATTTGTATTATACAATCTTCAGAATGTTTTATTCATCCAACTGTTTCTACTGAAACATGCGTACTAGTGTATGGAGGTAGATAGTTGGGTGGGCCAAGATCAGTGCATTCTCCAGAAACTGATTTTTAGTCAATTTTCTCTGTAATTGATGGAAACCCATCCACAATGATACAAGAGTTATCATTGTTATCGTATAACAATGTATTATTCTATTCACTGCTCTCATTCTACTGTGCAACGTGGTCATAAGGTTAGTAGGAAAAATGAAGTGCCAATGAGTTTGCTTCAACTCTGACCCCAAGGACAAAACTGTCCTGTCTGCTGCATTCTTTGTGTCTTCCTGTCTCTGTGTTTTCCTGTCTAAGCCCGTGCTTGTGTCAACATCACGATCATGAATCTGTTCTACGTGGAATTTACAGGAGTTTTACTGTAAGGCAGTGTTGACAGAATAAATACATGTGTGAGAAGTTTTGGGGGAGCAATGCTGAGTGATAATACCCTCTACTTGCTGTTTATAGAAGTTAATTGAATTGCATGTACCTCAAAGCCTCTTCTAACAACATTTGATCAGTGTCCAATACAAGATCCATGAGAAGCGCTTGTGTTTGTTATAGTGTTGTTGTCTCACAGAAACTAAACTTCTTGCTATTGTTAGTCTGCAGTATAGTAACGCCCAGCAGCAATCTTCTCAGTGGGTGCTACCAGTGCTGACTTTCTATCAGTATTTTAGAGCAATATGGCATAATGCTTAATTATATATTCTAGAAGTGTTAAATATGTCTGTGCATTAGTGCCCGTCACAATGATGAATATCTCATACTGAAATCATTGCACTATAGATGAGATGCACTTGAAGGCATAGAGAGCACTGAGGCACTCTCCATGAATTTGTGCAGTGAAGGGAACAAGAGATGCCGAGAGCAAACAGAGAGTTATTTTCAGCTGCAGGAGATGAGCATAAAAGATCAATAACTCCAGAAAACTACTTTTGTCTGAGTTATGCGAGTGGTGATGAAACACAGTTTTTGGCTAAAACTTCTTGCATAGTAAAAGGATTCTGTGACTAAATGAAGTTGGTATGGTTTTCTGTGTTTTCATCACTAAGAGCAAAATTTAACACTCTAGTCAACCGAAACAGTGACAGACTCCTTCAAAGCTCAGATGGATAAACAAATTTAAATCAGTGTGTGTTTGTGTGTGTTCCAGGTGATGAAACTACGTAAGTTAGCTCAACAGATTGCAAACTGTCGCCAGTGTCTGGAGCGCTCCAGTGCCCTCATAACACAAGCAGAACAGAGCCTGAAGGAGAACGATCACGCCCGCTTCCTCCAGACCGCCCGAAATGTAGCAGAAAGGTGGGTAATGTAGTGCAGAGACACACATGTGTGAGGTTGAACAGGATGGATGGTGCTCTTTGTTTGTATTAGTTTGGAGGCGGTTTGAAGGTTTAGAGAACTTATCCAACAAATGTATTATACTATGTTTTATACAAATCAGAAATAGGTGCAAAAAGACTCAAAACAGATAAACTGTATGTGGTTTGAGACACATTCAAAGTCTGCCAAATTAGTAAATATAATGTAAATGCAAAGCACATAAAGGGCAAGAGATCATTCCTCAGCTCTGCCTTCTTTTTGTGCTATAAAAATTATTTCTATTCAATTTTAATATGATCTGTGAACCAGTCAGCCTACAACAGAGAGACTGACTTCACTTAATTTTATTCATTGCAAGTACAAGAGGAGAGTGTTTTTTCATTCTTTTTCCTCAGCAGTCAGTTGTGTTACCTTGTTAAAGACCACACAATAAAGTTTTTTTTATGTATGTGACAATACAAATTAGTTTTATTGTTTTTAATCAAAAACCCTGTTTTAACTTTTTTCCTTCTATGAAATGAAATCCTATTGTAAGGCTGCTAGTGAAATCAACATTATATCAAACCTCTCAAGCTCCTCTGATCGATGTCAGGCTTCTGTAGAAAATCATCTATCATTTAAAGGGCAGGCTCTACGCTTTCTTTCTTCACCTGCATATTTCTGTAATTCTTGGATCACACCCTCCCCTCCTCCAGGTCAACAGATTTCTTGCTCAGTCTTGCACAGACAAAGAGACCTGAGCAAAAACTGCAGCTAACATAGCTTCTTTTATTTGGCCCAGACTCTGCTGTTTTGCCACCACCTGGCTGGGCACTTTATTGACTGACTGGTCTCAAGGACTAGCACTGGTCTGAAACCCTGCCAGCACTGTGGTTCAGTTTGGCCCTGCCGCAGAGAGCTCACTGATGCTTAAAGCAGACGTAGGCACATGTTTTCACAACACTCAGACTATGGAGTCAGTGTATCAGTGTCTGGTTTTCTGCATTTTCCTTTCTCACATTACACTGATGTAGTGACGATACGTTTGATAATATGCCTTTTTTCATATTGTTCATTATGTAATCTTTTATGTTCTTTTTTCTCACCTTTCCTTGTTCCTCTGACTCTGTCTACCACTTCGCCCTCTTGTCACCTCACTTTCTTCACTTCTCTCCTTACATTTTTTCACCTCTTCATCACCTTTCTCCTTTTCTTGCTCCTCTCTTCTTTTCCTCTCATCACCTCATCTGACCTCGTGACTCCCTGTTCCCTCACCTCCCTACTCTTCTCCTGACATTTCCTTTTCTCACCTGCCTCTCCTGACCACGCTGCAGGGTTGCCATGGCGACGGCCTCTTCCCAAGTACTCATCCCTGACGTCAACCTGAATGAGGCATTCGACAATTTTGCCCTGGATTTCTCCCGAGAGAAAAAGATTTTGGAGGGCCTAGATTACCTAACAGGTGCGAGTTCAGTAGATACATCCATTATGAGAAAACCTTGAAACTACACTCTCTGCAATTTCATGTTTTACAAGACAAAATAATCCTCTGTCCTGATGACATTTCTCCACATGTACTGTAGCTCCCAACCCGCCCTCCATAAGAGACGAGCTGTGCACAGCCTCCCATGACACCATCACTGTTCACTGGACATCAGAGGATGAGTTCAGCGTCACCTCCTACGAGCTGCAGTACACCATCTACACAGGCCAGACAAATTTCATCAGTGAGTCACGTACATGTACACACACACAGACACACATACATAGCTGTGGTAATGCAGCAAATAAGAAGTATGCAGTAGATCTCATGCACTACTTGTTGGGGCATAGAAGGATATTGATGTTCACAGACTTTTTTTATGATTTGGCCAAGAGGGACTGAACATGTCACTGACCTGTCTTTGCAAATAGATAGAGAACTCTAACAATGACTCCTGATTTCCGCATGCAGTCAGAATCTTCCTGCAGTTATTGTGATTAATGATTATTTTCACATGGAAAGTTTTAAAGGAAATGGCCGTGCCTTTTGCTAAATCTGCTGGGTGGATAAATTCCACTTTCACAAAGATCAGCTTTGGTTGACAATGTAAGAATGATCATCCCCTAACTATACTGTTTGTCACTGAAGTTGTATTTGTCAGTGATGTTTGACAGAATTGCAGTATATTGAGAGGTATTTCTAGTATTTTGGCCACCCTATTTACCCCATTCTCTGGGTCCCAATGTTGGTAAGTGCACACAATGGTGCAAGACACCAAGACAATTGTCACAGATGTCTCTGTAGTTACAAAGAGAAATAAACTGGAGCACTGCAATGTACTTCTTGCTATTTTCATATATTCAATATTTTATACTAAAAGAGTTGCATAACCTAATTTCTCTGTCCAGCTTTAGTGTTTTTGCCCTCTGTACTTGTATTTATAGAAAGATAGAGCTGAGTTATCAAGACCGCTTGTTATAAAAATAGGACATAACATGAGGAGATGCATTTAATGGATTCACTTTTCTGTATCTGGTTCCTGTTTAAGCAGTGTGAAAATCTGTCTAAAGAAGAGGTGAGAATGTAAACTGCCACCTTTCAGCCTTTCCGATTCTCTCACACCATACACAAGCTGTTTCATAGCTGTATGAATAACAGAACTGCACCATATAGAGCTGCAGTCATATTGCAGTTCTCAGGAGTAAGTGATTAGTTTGCAGTGTTTTATTAGGTTGTGGTTTCAATATCACCACCATGTGGCTGTTTACACAGCCAGAAGTTTGCTCTCATGAATTCAGTTCAGAGTTATTTAAAAATGTAATAAAATAACAGCAAATCTGTCCTGTATTGCCATATGATATATACTTTTTCATGAGTGCTTGACATATTCACAATATTCAGTTTAAATCAAATTTAAATCACACAGTCACAAAACTGGATATTGTAACGACTCCTGCTACATCTGAGGTTAAAGCACTATAATACTACACATGTAATTAAGTCATGGGTCATACATTCTCAAAATTCATAGATGGGATTAACACAAATACCAAAGATCTACCCCTTTTATCTAATCAGCCACACAATAATCACTGCATAAATGAAGGGAATAAAATCCCCATGGCAGAGGAAGACTGAGGGTGAATAGGTGAAAATCGGAGTGGATAATGGTTACATAGAGGAGTTGAAAGTTGCCACTTGGTGATATGTGGAGGATATGATTAATATACACGATCATTGACACACACACATACACACACACCTGTGCTTCTCTGCTCCTTTCCTCCCCTTTGATCCTTTCATCATCTCCTCTTCTCTCCGCCGTGTAGCTTGACTTTTCTCCATCTAACCATGCAACTCAAGTGCCTCAGCCATTTGATACATCAGGATACATTTCAGCTGTGATAGACTGAGTGACTCAGAAATTCAGCAGTGTACTACAGAGTCCTCAGAGAGTCACAGGAGAAACTGAGAAATAGAGAAACCCATTTAGCCTCCATGCCACTTGAGTTTTTACCATAGCATTTTTCTCAAACTTTCCAAGTGGCTAAATGCTCCCACTTGAGCGCCAGCCTGTCTCTCTCTTTTTCTCTTGCCTGGCTTCATCCTCAGCCTTGGCACTCCCATGAAGAGGCAAGATCAGCTTTAGGGTCTCGTGAACCTTGCCTCTGCAGGATCATCGAAGCACAGCAGCAGAAAATAGAATCAGCAGATAAAACCAAATACCACACAGAAATGTAAGCAGTGTCAAAAAGCCAAAAATGACGGCAAGTAAAATGTCTGCACTGTAATTATGTACCTGCCACGTGTGGTCTGTTTATGTGCCAACTGAGAGAGTCAACTATCCCTTTCCTTTGTACACCTACTTCTTTAAAAATATTTGTTGATCTTTCTGCTTTATATTTACATATAAAACATAGTCAACATTCTATCCTCAACATTTCACACACACTCATGGTCAGTTTCTTGGTTTTCTTATTGTTACTTAAAACCATTTTTCATCATATAATGATAATTGTATTCCTACATCACTCCATCACATCCACTTCTCCCTTATGTCTGTTGCCAGTTTGTCAAATTTTCTATAAGGTCTGCATATTAACTGCACTTGTCCCTACCTGCTGTTTTCCCACTGTCTGTTTTCCATGTGTATTCATAAGCAGTGGCCTGTGGTGAATTATTAATATGATTATCATGGATGAAAAGTGATGGGGCAATTTGGTTACATTTCTCTCATGGTGTGTCCCAATATGTAATCTATCGGTAGTGTCAGCAGGATCCCTGAGGCCAGACATAGTTTTAGGCAAATGTTATGCATTTTGATGCTTTTATTAAGATACAGCTGCTCACATGCAAATAGTTTGTACCTTCACAAAAGGGAATATGAAGTGACACCCATGCATGCACACACTGTCATTGTTAACTCTATATTGCATCATCAAACACAAACTGTGTTCTGTTCCTAGGGTACGTTGTGTCTCTGTCCCTTTTGTATCTGTCCCCTTCTAAGTCTGAGCAAGAAACACAGAGGCACACACATACTGTAAAAAAAGAAAAGCACGCTAGTGATGTCTGGATGCAAGACATCAGCTGATCTACAGTATTTCCTTTTACTGTTTTCTTTTTTTTACAATTGCAATTATGTTGCAATTACTATGCCTTCCAAAGAAGCTCAGCTAGCATCAAAAATCCAATTTTTGTGGCAAAAGTAGTGTAAGACTATCGCTGTGTACTGACCTAATTTGATTTAGCAAAAAATGGAGAGGTGCTATGTAGATCAAAAGCTTTAAAAATGGAAAGCAGCAGGAGTCCCCACTGCCTAATCATCTCTTTTTGAAAGCCCACAGAACATTGTAGCCTCCCCAGTTTCAACAGGGTGCTGCTAAAACGACAGGTGGGAGGAGTAATTTTCATAACAACAAAGGGACAGCTGTCACAGCAGAAAAACAATCTTGTTTTTTTGCCAGAAAACAGCAGTAACATTTCATTCATGACAGGGGATGCATTTTTGTAAGACCAGGCTAAAATAAAATGCTGATTAATCATCTGGTCATCTCTGCACACACACAATGTTTTTTTCTGAGCTCCCTCCCTTTTTCTTCCTCTCACATCTTAAAAGGAAGATGAAAGCTTTCTACAGCGATTTCTTTGCCGGAGAAAAGGTTGTGGAAGCTGGTAGATATGTAAAGACACAGCCTTCACTCTAACTTTAAGAGTCTCCTCCCCTCATTCATTCTTAAAGCCTCCTCACTTTTAAAGGCCTTATTTGCGTCCTGTGAAGTATTTATATTTACAAGCAGACTCTCTGCTATTACTTATGCATACAGTTGCCATGCTTCTCAATAATTCACAACGCGTCTTCACCAGAAGGGACAAGCCAGCCATGGCCCTGAGAGCTCTCTCCCTTTCAGGAGTTTTATTTTCCTGCTGTTCTGCAAGGGGGAGGAAATATGAGACAATGAAATGGTTGTTGTTATTCTACTTTCAAATGCAAACATTAACCCCAGCTGTACTGCTACTTAACAAAATGTTTTGTTTTGGCAAGTATTTCTTTGAATGCTTCCAGAAGTTTAGGTGAGGAAATATGCCTTATAAATGTTTGCAAGAAACATTATTTCTGTCTAATGTACAGTCGGCATATAATTTCAGTATGACTCATACTGTCATACAAGTTTTAATAGGCAGTGTAATTAATAACTCTTTCATTTTCATCTGTGTTGTTCCACAACCGGGTATATTTACAGTGATCTGTGCAAAACACAATTAGTGCACTAATTATATGGCAATTTTCATGCCATATTTGTTTTTCATGCATGAACTAGAAGCATAAGTGCCCCAGCATAACACTTAGATACTTGTCACATTTTCCAAGTTTTGCAATATATCATTCAAATAAAAAACAGTCGCCTACACAACCTGCAACAACAACTCTGCCTCTTTATACAAAAAGGAGTGTATTTTAGCTTGTGAAAACATGTAAAAAAAAAAACAAAACAAAACAAACAAAATAAACTCATGTAATGGCAATGTGGTGGGTCAATTAAGGTGAAACAGCAGTAATTTTGCTGTGTAAATTCATCCCTGTTATTTCACACAAGACTTGATGCCAAAAGAGTGCCCCACTGTAGACCATCCTCTCCTCAGCTCTGCCTTTTCATCCTTCACAGTCGGCTGCAGCTGAGAGACTGAAAAGACAGTGTTTAGAAGCGAGTGACTACAGAGCTAACCCAGCCATCGCTAACCCTCTAGTGAAAGTCACTATAAATCAAAGCACCCACTAACTTGGGTCATGCTGGCATTGCCCACATTTCCATACATTTAAATGTTAATTGCTGTCAAGAACAATCTGCTCTCAGGTGCTTACTACAGAAATAAACTCATCAGGACTGTGCTCCTGTAAAATATGAGTCCATATGCCGTTTGTGTCAGCTGGTAGTTACAGCCAACAGGAATGTGTTATAGTTACAAATCTTATAGCGAACTCAGTAATTATAACTATATAAGTTAAGTGATGTAATTACAGAGTGATGAAGTCTGCATTAGGATCAGGTCAGAATGGATGGCTTAGCCAGAAAACCCAGGACCTTTCCTGTGATCGATGAAAGCTACTGTAACCTACCCAAGTTGTCTTTGTGCATCAACATACAGTAACCAAACCATTACAGTTCCACAATAGTAAACAGTTGTTTATGATTGTATACATAAAAACAGAGGTGCAGTATGCTATCCACCATTAGAACACTATTTCAACAGATGCCTGCTGCCATAGTGGTGCTATTTCAAGAGTCACTCCTATGTGTGAAATGGAAATCACTGAAAATAGTAACTCTGCTTACCCAGAAAGAATTAATAAAACTTAGTTGCTCATGCTGTGTGTGCGCATGTGTATGTTTCTGTGGATCTTCCAGGTTTGTACAACTCGGCTGACAGCTGGATGATCGTACCAAACATCAAGCAGAACCACTACACGGTGCACGGCTTGCAGAGTGGCACGCGGTACATCTTCTTTGTCAAGGCTATCAACCAGGCAGGAAGCCGCAACAGTGAGCCAGCCCGCCTCAAAACCAACAGTAAGTGAAGGCTCATGTGACACCTCTGCCATGTTTTTCTATGAATATTTACAAGCCTTTTTAAAATTTGTTTTTGATATTTAATACAATTTACAAAGTTTTCTTCTGTCTGCTTGATTTTATGCACCATAGCTTACAGACTGCCACTTCCCACAGCTTTTCCCAGAGGGTTACTCTGATTTATAAATGAGCGTAGAATAAGTAGCAGATTTAGAACTAATTTAGATTCCATTCTGATTAGTAGCATCATATTTATGCATTGTGTTTGGTTTCCAGTCTGATTGTTATTTTTTATGTGATAGAGGAAGAACGGGACATAGCCCCTTTGTTCAAACACTCAACAACATTAAATTAATTAATGATTTGCCTAAATGATTTTTTGTCTAACAGTAAGTACAGTATGCATACAAGTATTTCATAAAAATATTTGAATTGAAGCAGTACTTTTAGACTTGTTTCTAGAAGGAGTGTGAACACATACTGTATTATTGTCAAATACTAGTTTTCCAGCAGTCTTGGTGTTACTCATAAGACGCCATTATGCATGTGAGTAGTAGTTACAGTCTCTGGTTTGTGTATTTCTCTCTCATTTAGTTCAGGACAAACAAAGTAGTATAATTACCTCTGGAGTGAAAGTTCAATCTGTCAGGCAGCGCATGTAGTAAAATCGCCTATTAATTATTTAGTTTTTCATTTACTATTGTGATGTTAACTCTTGACTCTTTAAACACATTAGATGAAGAAATCATCAGTAGCTAAATTTGTAGGTGCAGGTAGCAGAATACAGTAACCTTGAAAACAGTGAGATGTGAGATTTTTGTTTGATTTTCTCTCCTTAACAACCGTCAGCTTTTACTGACTTCTGCAAACACCTCACTTATATACTCACTTAAACCACCACATATGTTGGAAGGCTTAAATCTAAACCTCTGTGCTGCACATTGCACAAGTAAGTAAAGAATGATAAATTGCACACCTTTTTTTCACTTGCTTCTCTTTTACTGTTGACTCACTTAGCTAGGTTGCTCTGGGTCTTGTTTAGCTCTCATTAGTTACTATGCAGTGAAGAAGCTGTCTTTTTGACATATTCAATAGTCATACTCTCTTTTTTCTGGCACAGTTCATATGCAGCAGTTTTAAAAAAGTATAATGTTTGACATTTTTTCTACTTGCTTCAGTTTCTTGTTTGCTTTTTGTGTTTTGTTTTCTACTGCAGAATCTTGTCTTGGCCTTGAACTCAGTCATAGCATTAGCTAATGTAGGATGGGGCTCAAGGGTGCTCAATAAAATTTTAAAATCAGTCTTAAATTGCTGGAATCGTGCAGTGAAGCTCAAACGGAGATGATATGCCAGCCCCTCTTAGCTGCTGTCAGGAGTCTGACTGTGGCATTTAGGATTAACTGTAATCTGGATACACTCTGTTGCGTAAAATAGGTGTTTGAGAAACTGCAGCAGTTAAGGGATGATCTCTGTTTCACTGTCTCTGCCACACACATTTTCTCACTCTCCCTTTTTTTAGTATAAGAGATGGGCGCAACGAGACTTTGATGATGTCTCAGCTATTTTTTTTAACAAGCGTGTTGTTGCAGCTGCGGGTGTACAACTTTTTTTGATTAGACCCGTGTATCTATGTGTATTATGGAGTTGATATTAAACTGCTAGAAGATCAGTTTATTAAAGTGAGGAGATCTACAGCGTGAGCTAACAGCTTGAATTATTCCTAATCCATCTGTGCGTACAATTCATCTTGTTATTCTCAGTGCAACTTGTCATTGACAAGTTGACACAAAATGTCAGTGATACAGTTGCAATTAATATTGATTATACTTGTGGGAATGGGCTCTCCTTAAATGACCTCAATGACTATAAACTAATAGGACACAGTGGTCCACTTTGCACTTTGTTCATTTTTAAATTCAAATTACCACTTAAATATATCTTAGAATTATTGGTGCAGACGGGATCCTTAAAGAGAGCTGTAAGGTGTGTCTCTTCACGACTGCACCTGTTCTGTAAATGACGTTGCCATCACCAGCCCTCTCATCTAAATCTGTTCCCTCTCTTGCCCCCACGTTCAAAAATGTCAAAACGCACTTACCACCGCATCTGTGGTACATAGAGTATGTTCATACTTTAGGCTTTTCTTATGGAATTAACTTGGATTACTGTCTCAGTGTGATGTGGGAATGACATGTAAACGAAGAGTGTTTAAAGGTGAATTGCAGGGCATCTCGAACTATCACTGATGCTTAGGAAACTCTGTCATCCTGGAAACAATATTAGCTCAGTGTGGTCCTTGAATACAGAAAGTGTTTTCAGAAATCGTTAGGCCGTATTTTATAGTACTATAGTATAGCATATATATTATATTATTAGAACATATTTTGTAAAATAGTAGCGTATGGTTAATGTTTAGTACTAATATAGCATAATGTTGAAAGACAAAACACCCACTACTCCTATTCTCTGTCGATCCTCCTCTTCTCTGGCAGCCAGTGTTTTCAGGGGGAAAAGCTTGTCCACCCACAGCCAAGTTTGCTAGAGTTTATGAGCCTCTGATTGGCAACCAGCTTTTCTCTCTCCTCTAATGGTTTAGACAAGCCATCAAAGCAACAAAAACATTAGATATTTTCTCCATCATTGAGTTTTGCTGGTTTTCTTTAAGGCACCTGCACCATGTGTGTTTGTGACTGACAGCCTGTTGGTATGTTTTTGTCCCTCTTTCTTTCTTTTATCTCCCACTTTCTCCTCCCTCTTGGTTTTCCGATTAAAGTGCCTCACTCATCTGCTCTGTTGTAGCTGAGCTGTGCTTTTGGATTAGAATGGGTCACAACAAAACTGATCACAAATACCTCATTTTAACAGGCTTGTTTGGTTTCTCCAGCCTCCACTGCTGTATAAATTGTAGTCCAAAGCATAAGTTCTTTCTTTGCATTTGAAGCTTCTATTTCTGTGGCTAGATTGGATGGTTTACTGTCACACTTTTAAGATGAGAGGCTCTGGAGGCTTTTAGCCTAAGCTCATCATATTTCAGACATGGGCTTGCAAAGCAAAGACTGCAGTGACAAGTCGCACAGATACTGACAAGTCACACATCACACAGCTCTGCTCAAAAGAGTAACTCCTAAGTACACCCAAAATGCAGCATACTAAATGTGTAAAACAATTTTAAATGCAGTAAACTGTGTCAATATGGCTCCATAAAAGTAAGCCTGGAGGAATTATGTCAACCATTTTCCAAATGTATAATGTAAACTGCTGGACTGAAACTTACTATATATAGACATATAGACATTTAATTGGCTGGTAAAAAAAAGCACACACACAGAGGTCTCAGAATAGCAAGTGAATAAAATGTTTTAGTTTGACCTCAGATTACTTTCAGTTGATAACACAGCATTCACAAGGTTCAAAAAACGTTCATCCATTACAATACCCACACCAGACTCTGCTTAACCAACACTCAGAGAAAGTTTGTGGTATCTGCTGGTTGGAAAGAAATTAAGAATTTTTTTATCCTGGACTTCAAGAAGCATTGTTAAATTGTGTCCTCTTATGTAATGTCTTGTCTTGGATTCAAACTCTCCATGTTCCGCCTTTATGTCCTCATCTAACCCCTCTCTTGGAACGGCATCCTCTATTACCCCTGGCTATGGCATATGATCTCTTCTTCTGGTGCCCTTTCTTCAATCTTTATGCCATCTGTCAGTTCATCCCAGAGGTAAAGCTTTTCATCTCAAGATGTCACAACTTTTAGCCTCATGGTGAGGACAGGCCACACATGCTTATTACCCACATATCCAAGCGTATTTTTGTATACACATTTATAGGCACAGTAAGTGTGTGCATGTTTGTCTGATAAAAAGCAGACAGGGATTAAAATGAGAAAGAAGACAGTGTTTTAGTGCTGAAGCTTCTCTATTGAAACTCCCCAATTAGCTATGAACACAAGTGTGTTCATTTTTGTTTATTTATACAGGACCAAATCACAACAAAAGTAATTTCAATGCAACTTACAATGTAAGGTTTAAGAATTTAAGCATTTAACAATACAACTATATGGAATTTTATATATTATATAAACCCCCATGAGCGACAGTAGAGAGAAAAAAGTCCCTTTAACGGAGGAAGCAGTCTAAATAAGACTGAGGTCTCATAAATACTTAAAGCTGTTGTACCCCAGAGCCCATCTGTGCCAGTTGCAGGGATGATCTGATCAATTTTTTCTCTGATTTTGTTTGATATCAATATTGTTCTGATTTTATTTGTAAAGAAATTCATTGCAGCTGAGAGTTAAGGGAAAATCTGAAATGCTAGTTTCTTGATTAAATAAATGCTGTATTTATCAAATGATATATGTGATATCAAACATATCATTATTAAAGGCCCTATAACGTATTTCATATGGCCTTCTGAGAAGCAGAACACACTCACTACTATATCCACAGCTTTGCTCCTTGCCCCTCTAGCTACAATTACTTGTTAGCAGAAAAGTGACAGTGCCTTTGTACAGCAGCATTTGCAGCAGCATATGCTGCTTTCAGACGTACAGTAGAACACGTAAAATAGAATGTGCAAAATATGATTTATAAGGGTCTTTAAAGAAATCATGACAAATGGCATGTGCTGAAGATGCATAGTGGAGTTCAAAAGTCTGATTGCTTTTCTATGTATCTTTCAGTGAACAAATCTTGACTTTTGGTCTGCCTAATCACATTTTGTTTACAACTCCAAGTGTTTTAGAGTGCCATGCACTATATCTTGGCGCCTTTTAGCCCAGCCATGATTTGATATTGAGTAAGATCATCTTTGCTTAGAATAACAACATGACACTTTCACTTAGTTATGATGACATGTTTCCCATTATTACAATACAGCCTTATTTCTTACAGCTGCACGATTACTTGAACAGGCCTCTGATGATTAGATTGGATTCACCCAAATGTCAGTGTTTGGTTTCAGACCTCTGGACTGTAAAGCATGAGAACTCTTTATTAGGGAATAATGTACGTGAAAAAGCCTTCAACCTCCAGACAAATCTGATAAATTGTACCAAGTGTTATGATCTGAGGATGCAATGATGCTACACCTTTAGTACGCGTAGGTCTCTGTATCTGGCTCATCTTTACCTAAACATAGCAGCTGGAGTCTACTAGTATAACACACCTAAATGACTGAACTGTCTGCGTAAAGTTGCATTGTGGGTAATGCTGGCACCAGGTTTCGAGAAGAAAGAAGAATTTGTGGAATATAATAGTGAGCTCTGAAAGCTTTCATTGGCTTTTTAGGTCACTTCACTCATTTAACCCTGAGTGGCTCAAAGTGAACAGTGGCATTAATGCTACTGTACAGTATAAAGACCACTGTGCTGTTAGATGCTCACAGCTAACATGTAAAGTAAGTCACAGTTTCTTGAAACGTATGAATTAATTATGATGAAGAAGAAGGCAGTTAGGAATAGAATGTGTATGCATGCATGTGTGTGCTTGTATGTGACCTATTATTGCCATGACCATACTTCTCCATTTACCTCTGAGCGAATGTGTCCAGGTTCCTACACAATTGTCTTTTATGGCGAAAGGAGGAACCTACAAAGAGACACAGAGAGGAAGACTATGAAAATGCATGAAAAGCTAGAGTGAGAAGGAAAGAGTGTTGACTGAATATAAGACACCAAATAGCTCTTTGCAGGCATGAGTGTCTGTAGACATGAGTGCCCTCAGTTCACTGCTTTTTTACCCGTTAAGAGTCCAGGGCTCGGCACTTCAGTCAAAATTACATGGTGGCAGGCCAGTTCCAGTTTCTAAATCTTCAATCAAGCTGCTGACTTAAACAAAGAGTAATGTTATAAAACATTAGTTTTTTTGTTATTTTATATTCTTATTTTGCAGATTTAACACAGATTTTATTTCAATCACTTCAGCTTTGAACCCCTTTTTAATATTATAGATTAATTTCTAGACATTCTTATGAATAACAAAAATAATGAAACCAGCCTAATTAATTCAAAGCCAATTATGTATCTTGTCATTTGAACATTGAAATGTAAAAGCTGCATCTTCTGGAAGACAATAATAATCATTAGATTTATGTTTAAAGCACTATATTTTTATTTATAATTCAAAAGCATGAAATTAAATTAATATTGCATCTGAGTTTGGTCACAAATTATTAGAGTGGCGGCTGACAGAGCAAGATCTCACATTAATTTACCAGCTTTTATTAGACTGTGCCTTGTTTATGCTTTTTTAATTGGCTGTCTGTCTCAGTAATCAATTCATGCCAACAAGAAACAAAGTTGCAGCAGAAGAAGGAAGCAGTTTGTACATTTAGGACAGAGGAAATGGTTCAGCTTTAGACTGAATACAGCTGTAGATTATTACAGTGGTCTTATATTATCATTCTGCGTGTTCCTCTATCTGTATGATCTCTACTCTAAGATTTGTATTCCATACTGCAGGGTACAGACTAACAAGTCCAGTCAGTGCAAGCAAATCATAGTGTCTAGTGATTTGATTGCGCATGTAGGTGGAAGTCTACAAGACATGATTTCCTGGGCTAAAAAATCAGTACATGTACTGTATGTAGGCCAAGAACAACCATTTCTAAGATGATTTCTAAGTGGCTATGAAGTCTGTTGGTGTGGAATATATTTTTTCGTCATTACATTCTTGTGTGCATTGATATTTACTATCTACAGTTATCAACAGCATATTTAAAGGAAGGACAATTATTCATTTACATCTCCTTTTCTAAACATAAAGGGTACATTCAAAACAGATCCAATTCTGGTTAAATCCTTGCAATTCTCTAGTTTCTTTCTCCCTCTATCCTTTAGATTCTTTAGCTGAGGGATCATTTAGATTGGTTGGTTTAATATTTGCACTTGTGCCACCCACAGTATAAAGCCTCCAAATATCGACATCTACTTTTGTCATTTTGTAGAACAAAGCTGTAGGATGGTATGAGGTAGGAGTACAAACAGTCTAAATCCCCAACATAAGCACAGGCTCTATTTTGTAATCTTATTGTCTGTGTCAAAAAAAAGCTAATCTGAATGCATATTTCCTTTGGGCAACTACTGTGCTCACAGTGAAATGCTGGACTATTGACTTTATAATGTTCTTCACTCTACTGGTAAACTATTCTGGGACAAAGCAAGGAGCAACGCAAAGCAAACATTCCAGTGTGTGTGTGTAGATTATGTGTGTTTTTCTCTGATCCCAGTCCCTGTGTTGACCAAACAGCTAAAAGCCAGGATGAAAATATCACACGTCACTGTGCCTGAGGGATTCACGTTTATCTTTATCTTAAGTTAAAGGAAAACGATCTGCAATAATATTTACCCAGCATGCATTTGATGACAACAGAAGGTGGAAGAGAGACAAGGAACTGCTATTGTTGTCCAGAAATGTGACTGAGAACCGCTCTTGCACTAAATAACATGTTCCTTAATTAAGATGTTTACAGTAATTTATTTAGAGTCAATCCCGCGTAACTTATCCTGGTGATGTAAATTACTGCTAGCTGTGTATTCATGTGCAGTTGAAAGTTGTCCCTAGCAGACACAACAAACAACAAACATCCAACTACAGTGCTCAGCTGTTTTAGTATTTGTCACAAGTTTTCAAACGTTAGAACAAATGTGATTGGTTCTCAGTCCCACAGGTAAGATAGGGAAGCATGAACATACTGAACGATGGATTAACACAGGGTTTGGTTTTGGTATTTTCATGGGTTTTGTTGATAATAATAATTACAAATAGCATCAGACATAGTATTGTTTGTGCACTTTTATATATTTAGCTATCCCCCAATAGATAATAAGATTGAACATCAGAGTGACATAGACTATATCATCTATTTTCCAGCCGTCAACAAGCACATGCACTGACCTTTCAACAGTAACTAGTTTTAATGTTCTTTAATATAATAAATATATAATAAAACTATACTA
>OMLM01008130.1:0-10390 GCA_900302695.1 Helostoma temminkii
AGTGCCAGCTAAAACCCATTTACACACATGCACAGTCAAGTGTACACACACACACACTCACACACACAGGCGTTCAAAAGTACACACACTACACAGACATTAAGTGAGACCTAGGAATCTGAAAAAAAGGATGAAAGCAAGAGTTGAGGGGAGATGGGGAGGGGGATGTTGTTGCTTCCTAGAAAGATTTTCTTCTTCTTCTTCTTCATCTCTTGTTCACACAGATAGAGAGCACACACACATAGAAATATACAAACAATGACAAAGCACCACATAACAACTCTGATTCAATCATTTATGAAAGCAGATGTATAATTCAAAAAACCAGCATGAAACATTCACAAGGCGAAGAACATTGTTTAATCTGTCCTCTGCCCTCTGATTCCCCCATCGGTCCTTCCCTTCCTCCCTGCGTCTCGGTCTCTCTATCTTGTGTCATCCCCCTCTCTCTTCCACTTTTCACCTTTTGACACAACACAAGTCGACAGACTGACCACAGTCTCGACCAGAACTCTTAAAGGTCAAAGATGAGGGTCAAACACAGCTGCCAGGATCAGGGCTACCTTCACGCAAACAGATTTCTGTTTAAAACACTATCATTCATTTCGTTTGCTTTGCATTTTACATTTACAGAATTTATATTCTTTCTCTTCCTTTTTCTGCTCACTGTGTCTAATGCTTTTAATATTTTTCTGTGTCAACCTGCCATCAGGCATGTTTAAGCACTTTTCTCAGGTAACCTCACACCTGTCTCCACTTTGGCACATCACGCAGACAATAGACATTCAGGCTGCTGGGATAATAAGAAGCATCAAAACCCCCTCAATAAGAGATACATCATAGAGTTATTACAGACAGTCACGCAGAGAAAACCCTGCTGTTACAGACATGCCTTGATCACAATACAGTGCAAATGTTTTATTTTTATAATTGTATTTTATTTCACCTGATTTATTGACCAAACACTCAGTTTTTTCTTGATATGTCAGTCAGTTGTTTGGTCCATGACATTTCAGAAAACAGAAAGAATTGCACAATGATAATTTCACAAATCTTTGAGTTGATGTGTTAGTTTGTTTTTCTGACTCCGGGTCCAACAATTTGCAAGTCTTTCAGTTTCAATCAAACATTGTGAATTTAATAACAAAACTATTATTCAGAACAGTCTTTGTGTTATCCATAGCATGGGTCCTGAATCTTCTTCTTAGCAGAAGACAGTAAATCAATGTGACATCACTCAAGCTATTAATCATGCCTTTAAAGAATGATTGAATGAAAGAGAATTTCACTCTCTGCAGTTTGACAGAATAAAGAATACCAGCACAGAGCCGTCCACAGACAACATACAACACTGAGTAAAAATGGTTTTACCTGGAAGGTAGAAGTGTGGAGTCTTTAATCCAAACATGGTCCTGGATCACTTCTCCACTGACTCAGAGAAGAAGAGTCTGGGTTGCAGGAGGTGGGAGAAGGGTGGTGAGGGGTATCGGACTGAGGTGAGCCAGGTTAAGGAGCTTGTTGTTGGTGTAAGTCATCAGACGGCTCCAAGCCCCGACTCTCTCTGTGGGCCCTGGGGGTGTAAGGAAGGAGGTGGGCAGAGGTCAGCCCCTGTCTACCTCCCTCTCCTTCTTTTCACCCTCTAGACCAAGTAGAGTGGGTAGGATCAGAGAAAACAGAGAAGAAGAAAATAATAAGACAAAAAGAGTGACAGAGGGGAGGAAAAATACTCCACAAGCTGAGGATGGGTGACAGTGTGCTCATGCCATCTTTTACTGAGGAGATCGTCTGGGAGGGAGTTAGGATGGTGACAAGAAGGATAGAGAGAGGGGGAAGGAGTGAGAAAAAAGAGTCTTCAGCCGGCGTCCTCTTCTTTTTTTTTTGAGTCCTGTGCTGTGTAATCCCTTCCTTGTTATTCATTCAGTGGCCTCTTGCTCATTTTCCTGTATAATTATCTGTTTTTCTCTGCCACTGTTCTCTTTTCTGTCTCTGTTCTTGCTTTATCCTCCCTCCTTTGCCTCAGTCCCACCACTGACTGCTCTGCTCAGCGAGCACAGAGGAGGAGGGAGAAGGGAAGAGGGAGGGAAGCAGGGAGAGAAGAGAGGGAGGGACACAGCGAGAGGGAGGAAAAAAGAGCGGAAGAGGATCACAAGATGGATGAGTGAAGGAGAGATAAATGAGTTTATGTGAGTGAAACACACACGTGTGTGTGTGTGTGTGTGTGTGTGTGTGTGTGTGTGTGTGTGTGTGTGTGTGTGTGAAATATGAAGAGAGGAGGAAGGATGATTTGTGTCTGCGTGTGAGTAAAAGAGATTGAGAGAAAGACTGAGGAAGAGAGGGTGTTGATGCAGTTCTCATTATCAGTAGATTGGACTGGTGCCTGAGTGACAGCTGATTCATCATGGGAGAGATAGAAAGGGAGAGTGAAGGGAGAAAAAAGTGTGTGCGCGTGTGTGTAAAGAGGGAGATGGGGGGTTAAAACCTGCCCTTAAGCATCTGCTTCATTCAGATCTCCTCTTCTTCTTTGCCTCTCTTTTTTCTTCTCTTTTTTTTCAGCCTCCAGTCCTGAAAATCAACAGTCTGCTGCTTTGGATCGCAGACACGCTGGTGAATACTGTGATGTGACCAGCATAACTGTATCATCTACACACACATACACACACATAGCCCTCAAACTGGTCACATGCTCCCATTGATTAGATAGGCCTCATATGTCTGACACATCATGTTAGCTGTGCTTTCCATCAATTACTGTCCACTCTTGGCGAACTAACAGCCCATCTACTGTCACTAAGACCCAATTCTATCACAGCCACGTTAGAGCCAGAAACCACTGCCCACACACAGCATCAAACCGAGATGCATCACGGGGGAATGATATGACATTATCAGCAATTATTTGAGGTCGTTCTGTGGTTGTTCTGCTCTTTGGCGGAGTAATGTCAGTGGTGCCGTTTTGGGCTGTTTTTTTTTGCCACGTGTGTCCATGGCAGCCTGGAGGAACCTGGCTGCTCTATCACTGTCTTCATCTCCACATAGTAGCCTTCATTTCTCTGTCACTTCCTTTCTCACACATGTGGTGAGTGCAGCCACATAGCCTCACAGCGTTTGCTTCACAAGAATATTTTACTTCAATTTAACACTGTATATTCCTGTCTAAGCTACTGTCTCAGCTACTCCAGTCCTTTCTTCACACTTTTTGTCTCCTTTCCTTGTATTTCTTCTCTTTTTCCCTCTGTGAATTGTGAAAAGAAAGCGTGTTGTTGATAAGATTGATTGTGAGGGTCTCAAAGAGCTATCTATAACCCTGTCTGTCGCTAATCAATAAGAAACCAATGTAGGACAGTCCACACACAGAGGTATACACTTAATATTCACAAACAAGCGCGTGTAAACACACATAACGATGTGCATTATGTCATTAGGCATGTAAGCAGACATGCAAACACTTGCGTGTACATACACAGATGCACACAAACACATAGACTGATCAACAGCTGTGAGAGCAGTTGTGAAACATCAGCCAACCACAAACTGTCAGTGGGGGCAGACTGGGGAGAAGAGATAAAGAATACTAAGGAAATAGCAAAAGGACGGCGAGGTAGTTGTGGGAAGAGGGAGGAGTAAAAGCAGAGCAAGGGAATGATGTGACAGGAGAGTTGTCAGAAAATTTATGTCAGTTTTTCACAATTGTTTCTGAGTCAGACTCTTATTTGTCTAGTTTTCTGTACAATCACACACAAACACACCCGCCAACACTCTGTAAACACTCCTGACCTCCGGGTCAATAGAGTCAAGACCTTTTGGCTCCAAGGGTTCACGCTCTGCTGCACAGAGCAGGGTCGGTGAGGTCAAGAGAGGAGGAGAAGGAGGGCCGACAAACACACAGCACGATCTGTGATGATTATAGACAACAGCCAATAACGAGCGCCCACCTCTGACCTCATCACTGTGGAAACACGAGGGAATGCCTGTCATTGAGGGAGCAGTATAACTCAATCTATCACTGGACAGTGACAGAGAGACAAAAAAAGGATGTTAAGAAGATAAAGGAAAGAGTTTAGATATGTGGTCAATAAAATACTAGCCTCATCCATCCCACAGCACCTCCTTTTTCCTTATTCCTATCTTCAAAACAGGCAACATCACAGACACAAGAGGCAGCCCCCCTCTTCGTCTCTTCTCCTCTCTTCTCCTCCATGGCTCTTTCTCTATCATTTGCCTGTCAGATGCATGCTGTGGGGGAATAAGAGCTGACACCCCAGTCCCAGCAAAAACCAGGGGCTGCCATCAGCACTTAAACATTTTCTCTCTGTGCTCCTTCCCTCTTCCCTCCCGTGTCCAAGCAGCACTCTAACTGCTGGCAACGAGCACAGAAAGGATGACAAATAAAGGCAGAGGAATGATGGGAAAATGAGAGAAAGCCATCCTCTATCTTTTCTGCTTACCCTTCCCTTCCTTGTTTTCTCTACACCCCCCCTCAGTGAGGTCACCGACCCAGAGTGAGTGAGCCTCATTACCCAGTCACTCTGTATCCACTCACATAGAAATGAAATAGGAGGGGGGGGGTGTCTGCACGTGTATGAGAGAAAGTACTGTAAATATATTTGTCATTCCTGAAGTCACTCTGGCAGTTTCAGTAAAGATGTTTAAAGAGAAAACAGAGGACAGACGTCTTTGCAGAGAGAAACAACAAGATTAAAAGGACGGTGACTTGAGGAATGGGCAGAATGGAGGATAACGTGGTTTAAAGATGAGGGGATGGATGGGAAGTGGAGGGGGTGGCTTGCTTTGGATCAAAGATAATTGTGAGCGGTAGTCATTATGCACATATTGTATAGAGAAATCCAAGGATGTTTCTTTGAACCGATTCTTCTCATCATCTCCCCTCTCTACGTCAGCCTCTCGATGTCTTCCATACCATCAGGAATTTAATTGGACACTGATGGGTTCACCATAACCTCAAGTGAGAGAAAAAAATTAGTTTGCAGGAATTGTTGGGACACAAAACTGAATCCACACCATCATCAGCATTAGTCTGAAATAAAGGCAGCGCAATCGCAAGCCTGTCTCTGCTTTTCCAAACTTGTGGCACAGCCTGAGACATTCAGTAATAACACCCTAAACCGCACACTTATTGAGGTTTGGGATATTTAGATGTGTGTTTTTGCCGGTGTGGTGCATGTTGGCGTACATGCAAAGGTGTCAGTCTATATGTGTGCAGGCAAATGAGGATGAAATGAGAGGCATGTATGTTGTGTTTCTCCCCTCAAAAAAAAAAACTAATTTGAGCCCCTAAGCTAAACTCTGGACTCAGGCTGTCTGGTGCCTGTCTGGCCACGAAACTATTCTAAACACACCATTCATGCATGCTCACATAGACATGTATTACCAGAGTGTGGCCTGCTGAAGCCCTGAGTCAGCACACAAACACACACAGACTAGGCTCACATTGTCCCACCACAGCATGCATAGCAGCATAAATCAAGACTTAACTTAAACGTTAAATGAGCCTGAGCCACAAGGCCTTACTCTATTTCTCCACCACCAATCTCTCTCTCTCATTCTCTCTCTTACCCTCTGTAACTATCTTCCCTGTCCATCTGCATCCTTGAAAGTATGAGTGGAGGCCAGTGACACTCACTGGGTGGGAAATTAGCCTGCTGCTGTGATATTTGATCTTGTAACTGTGTGTATTTATTCATGTGTAGATAAAGGAGTGCGTGCATCTATCTATTTAGCCGTGACATCAGTGCGTGTGCATGTGGAGTGACTGCGTTGCAATTCGT
Source organism: Helostoma temminkii (assembly GCA_900302695.1). Lineage (NCBI taxonomy): Eukaryota > Metazoa > Chordata > Actinopteri > Anabantiformes > Helostomatidae > Helostoma > Helostoma temminkii. The sequence continues at coordinate 5,787 of OMLM01008130.1, forward strand.
ATCTTTGGATCCGCTCTGTCTGCCCAGATCGTGATATCTGCTGATTATCGATGTATGTACCCTCTCCTCTTCCATCCTTCAGTCCTTGTGGGTCACTCGGGTCCCATCCTTTTCACTAACTCAGACACAAACCCAAACTTGTCTGACTGTGCCCATGTCATGATGTTTCTAAGTTAATTAATATTTGAGATAGTTTCACAGGGAGGTGTCAGACAAAATCATCACTGTTCTAAACTCGAGGTTCATTCACTAGTGAGACAGACCACAGGATGGTCTCTAATTTATCAGCACGTAACTAATTTACTCCAAATTTCAAAAAGATTTGTCAGACTGGTTCATAATGGCAGTTACCCTGTGTTACAACTGTCTGGAAATCACAGCTCTGTTTTCTGGGATGTCTGGCATGCCACTGTGTGTAATCAGTCACTTGTCAGTCAGCTGTCACTTATCATTGTGCACTGCTGAATTAAAACACTGAGGAAAGACTGGAGAATTTTTCTGTTGAGGGAAAGCAGTTTCTAAACATTTTATCTAGATAACAGATATTCAAATGTTTCATATTGCATGACTCTTGAGGGAAATCCTGGCAGTCTGCACTAAATAACCAGATCAAGGATTATTGAAGCTCCGCTGCCAGCACACACACACCTTTACTCACATGTCCACAGACACACAAACATTCATAGGCTATTACCTGGGGGGTCTGAGCTCCCCCTCTACAGGCCCTCACCCCACATGCTCATCTCAATTAATCACCCAACAAAACAGATGTCAGGAACAAAGGAACGATCTCCAGGCCTGTGGGGTAAAGGCGGGAGAAGGGGGAGGTGTTAGCAGGAGGAGGCAGGAAAGGGGAGGAAAAGCAGGGGGATAAAGGATGACAGGAGCAATAGGAAGCAGGTAAAGGAAGTATCAGGGCATTTAGAGCTGGGTGGTTAGTGCGAGGCAGGGGACTGCAGGTTGAAGGGGCAGTTAGAGTGGGATGTGTTAGCTGTTTATGTGCTTCAAGCCTGGCGTTACTGTTACTGTACAATACAAGCTGAAACTGTAAAAGAGTAGGAAAAAAAGAAGAAGTCACGATGTAAGAGGGGGAGAAAGCGTGAGACGGCGAGAGAGTGAGAAAACAACAAAGCCCTGGAGATGAAAGACGGTCTACAAAACAATGGATACAAAATAATGCTGTGCAGTGTGCAGAAATAGAGCAAAGATTGAAAACCTGCCAAGATAAAGACAAACCCCCGCTTTTGAACTGTCACTTCACCACGATACTGTCAGAAAACAAATGGCAATCTTGACAGGTTTCAGCTGCTTTGAAAGAGACAGAATCATATTTTATTCACAAACGCATATTTTATGGCTTTTATAGCTAAGATCGTAACCTGTTGTTAAGCACTGAATTCTTGAATCTTGTGCTAAATTATTGACATCTACATAATGTACAGATGGAATGAGCAGGGAGTGTGTGACAGCAGAGGAAATACAGTAGCAAGCAGAGAGCAAAGGGGCTGAAAGAGAAGGAGGATAGAGCTGCAGGGCAGAGGGAATGATGAGAGCTCAGAATTATTGTTATTACATATAGTTTTTACATGAATCAAAGAAAAATGCTATGCAGTCTGATGTCTGAACATTATAGGCAAAGTCATCAGTCTGATGAATGGCATCAGATTGATCTTTTCTTTTTCTTTTCATCCATCCATCCTTCTAAGGCAGCTCTGTCTCTCTTTCTGTCTGCCTGTGGAGTGTGGACAGCGAGAGTTACAGCTCGCATCAATAACAGGCAGATAACAGCCCAGTCTTCAGTCTTCAAGCACAGCCTTAAATCACATCAGCCCTAGAGGGAAGCAAATGGAGAGAGGAGGAGAGGGAGAAAGATTAGCACATATAAAGCATATTACTGCAGCAACAACAACAACAATAGTGTAGTGTGGATAAAATACACACCAGATGAACAGAGATGCATTTGGGGGAAAAATTACTAGACTGCCCTGCAACAGAAAAACAAGGCTTGTTGTTGTAAAGCAGGAAAGAAAAGGAGACATGTTGATTGAGCCTGTGTGTTTGTGTGTATTTGCATATGTGTCACTGCATTTCTTTAAAAATCATTCTTCTGAATCTTTGTATGAGAGGAGAACATTACTGAGCTGCAGTACACGACATGAAAAAGCCCTTAATGAAGCACTCCACCCAACTGGCGTACACTGATCCAGAGGACAGTGAGAGAGCGATTACACTAACGCACATATATACAAATGTTTTAAAGGACAGTTCTGGTTTATTCCGTTTGGATCTTATTTAGCTAGTTTTGGCCATCGTACCTTACCTACCGTAGCTGAAAAAGAAGCAGAGAAGAAGAAAAAGTCTTAAACTCGCAGGTTAGCCACAATTAATTGGAAGAGTAATTAAAACAACTACAGTTATTACCCAGTGCGTTTATTGTAACTGTATTACAGTTTATTTTTGTTGCACACTTAGAGGCATCAGAAATGACATTGACCACAACACTGATATTGATATAAACTATATAACGTGATCATCATTTAAAGCTGACAGTTAATATAAAGCAAAGAGCACATCCAGATTTGGAGCAGTATTATCAGCCATTTATAACTGTTCCTGTGTGTCTGATCAGTCCACATCTGAGGAACATATCTGACTCCTTAGCTGCTAAATGCTGCCACCAACTAGTCTGTCTGTCTTTCAGTGCTCATTACGCAGAGCACAGTGGATTTTTAGGGCTCTTTGCTGGGAACAGCTGCCTGCAGTGGCTGAAAACAACAATATGAGAACACTGAACCAAAGCAGTAAAGTACTGGGTTTGACATCTAAGCAAAGAGCTGAGCTCCCTCTACATGGTCAAGTTGTTTTAATATAAAATAATAACAACTTAATAAGAGATATTAAGATACCTAATGTAAGATAATGATAATAAAAAACCAAACAGAATCATCCTTCATATTAAATCCTTCATCACTGAACACAGTGTCCTTCTTTATACTCATCTGCATTAATTCACCGCCCTCCACCGTCCTTCCATCATTTTGTGCCTCCATCTTAATCTTTCCTCTCTTTTTTCCCTCTGTCACTCTTACACACGCATCAACGCCTCTACACCGCAACTCCCTCCCTCCCTCATCGCTTCTCGTTCATCTGTCTCTCTGTAGCTCCTTCTCTCTTGACTCAACGAGCCAGTGACACTTGTCTTTTCAGTTCAGTGTCAGGCCAACAGGTGTATACACACACACACACACATGCAGAGAAGAGAGTTGGAGACATTGTGCGGGATAATAACTATTTTAATGCACACTACAGTAAACAGTGCAACATCGTCTCATCCAAAGTCAGAGGTCAGCGGGTGTTACAGTTTCCTCTGTGTCCTCTGTGTTGACCGGGTCACACATCCTTCACAGGCAGCTGCTGTCCATACTGTCCAGAGCTCTGTAGTATGGATCAGAACTGCTAAAGAGGTTTAAAGGGATTACTCCACTCCTCTCAAACACACACACACACACGCGTGCATGTACAAGCACATTTCAAAGAGACAGAGAGCCTTATGTGACTGCATTATGAAAGTGTTTATTTTGCCTCAGCGTTCGATAATGTCACTGAAGGGGCTGACCTTCTGACCTTTGCCCTGCACTCAGCACCTGCCGACACCATTTACAGAAGAGGTCAGAGGTCACCAGAGACCTCCCAGTCACCATCGCAGATGGAGCCTTTTAAGTAGCAAGGACAACACCTGTTAAACGCATGTGCACAAAGCACTGTCTTGTAAGAGACATATTCTCCTCAGTGTGATAAACCGAACAGCATGCATGTCCTGTGAGTGACAATTACACTGACACACACAACACACACTACGCTCTGTTTGACATGTCATGTGAGTTCAGTGACTCAGAGAGTGTGCAGTGTATGAATGATGACCAGTCACACTTCACTAACTCCAAACACAGCGACAGGAGGTCACAGTCACACAGTAGTAACTCGCTCCTCTCAGTGCGTGTGTACGTGCTTGAAAAGATGTGTGAACGAGTGCATATGTTGAACATGGGGACAATATGTATTGTTTCTATTGTTTGGTGAATTTCTCTTGCAATTATCTGCATCCAAAGATTAAGCAATAATAACACAAGATATTTTGAGAAAATATAATTAAAAAAAAAACAAGCATGTTTTAGAAACAAGGATTTAGTAGAAATCCAAAATAATCACGTAAAAAAACCTCAGCAAAAACTACAACAACAATTGCATGTACTTTTACATTTTAATGTTTTCCACCAGGGAGACATGTTTGCTTTTCATACCACTTTCTTTAAGTTAGATCTACTTTTGTGCCATCATGTTTATGGTTTCTGTTTTCACATTTCATCTTTATTATTTATACAGTTATTAAATGTGAACTTACATTTTGTTTTAATTATTGAAATCTGTGGGTTTTATGTTGACTGTTAGAATTAGAATACTTTTATTAAACAAACAACAAGTTACTATAATTTTAAAGATTACAAACATTTAAATTATGGAAATCCAAGTTTATTTTGCAGTATTTTTCAGCTTTTTTACATTTTAGAGATGTTTTTATAATGATACAGATCTGTAATGCTACC
>OMLM01008130.1:10414-33948 GCA_900302695.1 Helostoma temminkii
GTAACATTTTGCTATTTTACCCTAATTTACAACAAGAACATTTTCCTAATTTTTAACAGTGTATTTAAATATTAAATCTAATGACCTGTATTTTTAATAGGCAATAAAATACATTTTTCTCTCTTTTACAATACTTTCTGAGAAAACCTGAATGGCTTTAGGGTTTCCAAATTACTTTTCATGTGCCTTGTGTGCGTGTTGTGAGCTGTCAGAGGAAATCTGGTAAGAGTGGGCTAATTGGAGTTAATTCACCATCTGTCTGCGTGAGCCAGCAGACAGGGTCATTAGCAGAGACAAGTCCAGCCACAGGGGAGGCCAAGAGGGGAATCACCATCTCTCACTGTCTCTCCCTCTGTTGTAGTTTACCTCTCCTACCAAACCCATCTTGTCTCCATCATTCCGTCTTTGAATCTTTTGATTTTTTAGAGACTGCTGTCTTTCCAAAGCAGACACTTAAGAAGACATTTAATTCTTTGTTTGATATTCTGGTTCTGTTATATGAAAAAACTGTGTTTGAAGTGGTGATGAGTTCCTTTTGATTTTATTCATCGTTTTGTCAGACCAGCACTGCCCTCTACTGGCCAGGAACCAGTGTTGTGGGTGAAGCTTCTTTGCAAGTTAACAGTTACCTCAGACTACTCAGATTGGAGAGAAATTTAGAGAGGCCAATTAGAAAAAGATTGTTCTCTACTTGTTTTTTTTAAAGATTAAATTAACGATAAAAACTTAATGTAATAAAAAAACATGTTGGCTAAAAACGCCTCTGCAAAAGGTGCGTACTTGTTCTCAGGTATAGTTTGCTGGAATGACCCCTGAGACCTAAAACTGTCCCAAATAAAACAATCCCATCTGCTTTTCATAAAGGAAAACATTGCAAGAAGTGTTATATTTTTGTCCTTAACAAACAAACCAGGACTTTGTATTTTATGACTACAACTACAACTGTAGAGAAAAAAAGTAACTTTCACCTTTTTTAGGCACTTTCACAGACTTCAGCACTGTTCTTAAGAAGTGAGCCAGTTCTCTGACATGTCAGTTTTGTAACATTTAATTTGTACAATCACCTGAAACAGATTGACCAAGTTTCCTTTTGTGAACCAAAACAGTTTCAGTAGTTCAGTAGACACCATATAAATATGAATGATTTCACTACCAGCAAACTGCCACTACTGCTATAAAATTAAGCTTGTGCCATATGAATCTCAAAACTTTCAAACTGTCTGCCTAATCAAGCTAATTGCAATAAAAGCAACCTTAAAATACTATTTATTAGCCATCTATACCAAAGGCAAGTCTGAATGGGCTGAATGATATATGCCTGCAAAGGTTCTTGTGAAGTAACAAGCCATTTTTTACTCAGACCATTAAACTGTTGCACATCCATGGAGGAAAGACAGAAGATTGAGTTTTAAGGCCCACCTCCGACCCTGATCACCCACACAGGTTTAACTGATGTGTCTCCAAGCGATGCACTGTTTACAGGCTAAGTGTCGGCTAGAGCTGTTGTACAAAAAATAAGGAAGAAGAGAGAAGAGGAAACTTTACATTTGGTGGAGAAATGGCCCTGGCTGTTTTTAATCTGGGCACTTAATTGTTCCTTCTTACACGGAGCTGGTAGGTTCACATTCGCCTTGCCCCGCCTCCCTTCCTCCATCTCCACATGAACCCTGTGATACGAATACGCTGTATAAAATTCACACAAAGAAAACTCACCCTTTTTCTCTGGGATAGTGTTTGTGACAGACACTTCGCCTTTGTGAATTATAAATGTTTCTGTCTCAACGAGTCTTTCCATCTCTGTCAGCTTCAAAGGAAAATGCAGCAGGAGCCCTGAAACATGCTGGGAATGGCAGATCTTTATTTTTCAAGGCCAGAGTGAACTGTTGTGAGGGGACCCTGGATTTCTAACAGTGTACCTGAAGGTGAGCTGAGTTTAAAAGTCAGATTCACTACATCTCTTCTTCGCTGATGGCACTGATACAGAGTCACTCTCTGACCAATAACAGTATAAACTTCACAGGCTATTCATTGCAAAGTGATGTCTTTTTCATATAAGACACCCTGTCATCACAGAACAGCAGTATGAAACATGTTACTGTGATGGCTAAGTTGTTGTTTGGTTTTATCCTCACAGCCTCACCCTTCACTTTCCCTGCTGTCAAAAAAGGTCTGAAGTATATGGTTTTATAATTGTGTTCACCTTGTGTTTAGCAAAATGTGTTAGGTCAGCATCCAGGACTCTGAGTGTCTCATCCACACTGAGCCGTTTACAGCCTTCGTAAAGCAGCCGCAGGTGACCAGGTCAGTGAACGTCTTGCTGCAATAACTCTGGGCTTCCTGCCAAGTCAAAGACATTTACACCAAACAGTCCTCTCTGGATTAAGGCTGAATGTGTGAGTGCAGTTTGCTGACAGTATATAGCCTGCTGCACCCTTTAGTGTAAGGATTCAGAGACACAACAGGGTTTCCCCCAGACACATTACTGTACTAAAATATTTATGTTGCTATTTATTTTTTTAAGTGAAGATCGTCTAATCACATGATAAACATCTGTCAGTCAATTATATATCAACTGCAATGTCAATTATTATTGTTATTATTATTATTATTATTATTATTATTATTATTATTCACTCAATATTAATGCAGCAGAGTGTTGTTATTGCTGTGTTTATTACAACAGTGTTAGTAAGCCAGTAGTAGCCTAATAGTAACGATATTTATTACTCCCGCTAGGAGCCGCTGGTCGGTGTCTAAACTGGCTTTGAGCTGAAACAGTTGGTTTGTTCTTCAGTGGAGATCCGGGATGCTCTGTAGCTGCTGGATATGAAGGTACAAAAGCCGGGTAGTTACCAGCGTAGGAGAAAACAGCTTTGTAGATGAATGTTTCTACAAACAGAAACAACTTGGATACACTACTCGATGAGTTGGAGTAAACAGTGCGCTGGTTTGAGCGGCTTGGACAAGGAGGTTGTTCGACTTTGAGGCTCTCAAGTTTTTAGTGCTAACGCTAAAGCTAATGCTACCCGACGTTTGCTAACGTTAGCTACCGCAGCAGTGTTAGCTTAGCTTGCTAGGTGAATTTACGACTGCTTTTGGAGAGTTTCTTCTGTCTGCCGTTGTTACCGCGGGAACCGCAACGTTACTTGTTATTTTTACTTTATCGTTTCGTTAGGGTTAATTGTTTGCTTCGCCCCTACGACATGGGTGGATTTTTGTTACGTTGCAGACAAAGCTAACGCTAACTGGCTACAGTTAGCATGCTCGCTAACGTTGCCGGGCCAGCCAGTAACTTAAGCAGGAGAGTTTGAGCGAGCTAACCTCAATACTATTGACGCTCACAGGCAACTTCTGCTGGTAAAAGCGGTCGACCTGCAGTCATGTTTGAAATGGAGATGCACATATCGTGCCTTTTCCCGGAGATCTTGGCCATTATTTTCAGTTATCTGGACGTTAAAGACAAAGGAAGAGTAGCACAAGTGTGCGCGGCCTGGAGAGACGCATCCTACCACAAGTCCGTGTGGAGGGGGGTGGAAGCCAAGCTCCATCTGCGCCGAGCGAACCCCTCTCTGTTCCCCAGTCTGCAGACCAGGGGAATCAAAAAAGTTCAGATTCTCAGCCTGAGACGAAGTCTGAGCTACGTGATTCAAGGGATGCCACACATCGAAAGCCTTAACCTGTGTGGATGTTTCAACCTCACAGACAACGGACTCGGGCATGCTTTTGTGCAGGACATCCCATCCCTGCGGGTACTGAACCTTAGTCTGTGTAAGCAGATCACCGACTCCAGCCTGGGCAGAATTGCCCAGTACCTCAAAAACCTGGAGGTGCTTGAACTTGGAGGATGCAGTAATATCACAAACACGGGCCTGTTGCTCATTGCATGGGGCTTGCATAGACTTAAGAGCCTTAACCTTCGCAGCTGCAGGCATGTGTCCGATGTGGGCATCGGTCACCTGTCCGGCATGACCCGCAGTGCTGCAGAGGGCTGTCTGTCTCTGGAGAAGTTAACCTTACAGGACTGCCAGAAGCTGACGGACCTTTCTCTCAAACATGTCTCAAAGGGCTTGAACAAGCTCAAAGTGCTTAACCTCAGCTTCTGTGGAGGAATATCTGATGCAGGGATGATCCATCTGTCGCACATGACCCACCTGTGCAGCCTGAACCTACGGTCGTGTGATAATATCAGTGACACGGGAATAATGCACCTGGCCATGGGTTCCCTCCGTCTGTCTGGACTTGATGTCTCCTTCTGTGACAAGATCGGGGACCAGAGCCTGGCCTACATTGCCCAGGGATTGTATCAGCTCAAGTCCCTCTCTCTGTGCTCCTGTCATATCAGTGATGATGGCATTAACAGGATGGTACGCCAGATGCATGAACTCAAGACTCTTAACATTGGACAGTGTGTGAGAATCACAGACAAAGGGTTGGAGTTGATAGCTGACCATCTGACCCAGCTGACAGGGATTGATCTATACGGTTGTACCAGGATTACCAAGAGGGGTCTGGAGAGGATAACGCAGCTCCCGTGCCTTAAAGTGTTGAACCTGGGACTGTGGCAGATGACTGAAAGTGAGAGAGTGAGGTGAAAGCTCTGTTATTTCACATATATGTGTTTCATTGTGTATAGTGCTCAGTTGTATACTGAGGAAAACTGCCTGTAGCCGTTCTTAGGTTTACCTTTTTTACTGTGACTAAAAACAAGGAGATGAACTCGGCATCGATCACTGGATTATTGTTCACCTCTGCTGCAATATTCCACTTTTACTTTCAGTTCAGTACTTGCTTTTGATGTGCATTGTTTAGTCCTAACCTGCGTACAGTTCTTACTGTCTAGCTACCTCACCCATCAAACACAGGAGTGCCTACTATCGCTCAGTACTAGATTACACTGCATATTTTTGTGACTTACATACCAGTAGAGATTTTGATATTTAATAAAATCTCGTTGCATACTAACTGGTAGGCATTTTAACTCTTAACAGAAAGGCTGGCGTACCTTGGATTGAAGTTTGATAGGACTTTTTTTTTTTTTTTGGGCTGATGTATTTTTTTTACTTGTGTAACCAATATTTTTTGTATTGAACGACTGTTGTTGGAAAAAGTTGTACTTCAAATTGAAGTGGGTGGATCACTCCTGTCTTTATGTATAGCTGACTTCATATTTCTAAGGAAGTGCATATGTATCAGATGTTCCAGTATGCTACTCTGTCATAGGTCGATCAACACAGCTACAGTAAAGCATAGTAATTAATATGCAATTTCTTAAAACTGTTCATCAGTGCTTTTTCTCCACAGGAGCTTCATATGACAGCGTCAGAGTATTTTTAAAACAGTTATTTAAGATTGTTTTATATTCATACAGTAGCAATATTTATGAATAAAGATGGCAAATATGTTTCACCTCATGTTTGTAAGATTTGTGGAGTTGCATCCTTTGAAATGTTTAGTGATATATAAACAAAGAATCTATTATGTAGTTGTGATGGAGATTAAATCCTAAATCATAAAATTGCATATTAAATGCACTGGCACATCTAAATAAAATAACAATACATAATAGTAATACACAGTTGTATCCGGATAAAGTCGACATATACCCTGCCTAGATATCACAGATATGTCACATAAAGGGCCGTGTGGACACATTGAGAAAACAAATGATGGTTCATCCTGAGATTGGAAACAGCAACTAAAAACATTTTTACTGTACGCTGGTTCATTTCCATTTCTGGAGATTAACCTCTGTGTCAAAAGTTGTAGAAATTTAGAAGTCAAACCCTGCAAATCCATGGAAACTGGACAAATTCTGTGTAAGATGTGAATGAAACAGACATTGTTTTAAGATCTTATGAGAAAATACAAATTACACTGTTGTGTTTCCAATAATAAACATGAAGCAGTCTGACACTACAGTGTTGAGGGTTAAATTCACATAGTCATATCTTTAAGTGTGATTTTTGAAAAAAACTCAGAAGATCAAGGCTTATAATTTGTTTATTTACATACATACAAAATCCAAACAACTCACAAACATGTCTGTTTTACTTTCTTTTTACACAGTTTGATTCTTAACATGAACAGACAGAAGGCAGTACATTTCTTATACAAATGCAAAAGAAGAAAACGCCACGATCTTGAACGAAGCCCCTTTATGAGCTCTGTGCTCCTCAATAAGGAGTCCAGAAGAGGACATGACGAGACATTAAGGCAAGGGCAGGGACACACAGGACGAAAGGAAGAGAAATTAAACACTTGAGGGATTTAAAAATGGAAAGAAATTAATCTCCTCTGCAAGAGGCTTGACAAAAACAAGCATTCACCTCCGTGTTTGCAGTGTGACACGCCTGTAAAAATCCCCCTGCCTAAATGTATCTGTAAATTTACCACACATAGGAAGTGTGTTAGAAAAAAATTCTATTTTTAGATGCATACTGATGCAGTTTTGTTCTGTAACATTATGTTCCTCGTAACAGCAGGAGGGCCGTTGTGTTTGGAGACCAATCAGTCTCAGTCTGCCTTTGACATCAACCAACAAAATCACCGATAGAACAGTTGAGAGGAAAAGACAACACTGGAGTCTCTGGATAATACATTTACATCACCATGTGGTGAAAATATATTTAAAAAATTACAATTAGAAATAAACCCAAGAAAAGTACTCTCCCATCACACGGTCACATTTTGAAAACATTTTGTAGTTTACACTTTATTTTGACACAAAAGGGTTGTTTTTTTTTTGTTTTTTTTGACACTTCTTTCCTCAGTTTCTGCCGAGGACACTAACTTGACGGTCATTTTGTTCAGAGCTGCTCGCTCTTCAAGACTGTGCAAACATTCAATGCATATCCATACAGTAAACATTTCATATATGTATTTTATATATATATATATATATATCTTTATAGAACATTACTTTCTGCAAGTTATGGCAGTACTGTCACACGCACACACTTTTTGTCCTCAAGACAAAATTAGACACAAGACATCTGCACTGCTTTTAACTTTTCAGGGATTTTTTTTAAAGAATGCACAACACCTTCCACTTAATTACCTTTATTCAGTCACTGTATGTGTTAAATATCATGTTATTTACAAACTCATCTAAAAAGTCAAAATCTGCTGAAAAGTGACTTTCATTTCCTGTAAATGTAGATGCACTTAGTAATTAAAAACCTCAGCCCTGAAGATTTAAAAAAAAGAAAAACAAAACAATAACGGAGGCATCGCTTGCATTTGTAAGTGGTCTGAGAAATACAAGAAAAAGGGGCATCGCTTGTATTCTTCAGTGATTCAGTCAAACAAAAGGTCAGGTGGGCTTTAGGAAACATCTATAGAAACTTTGGATGACACTGAATGATCAGTGGATCAGATTGAAAACTCTTACATCACGCCTTAGCACCAGTATTACAGAGGAATACATTTCCCTGCATTAGGTCCAGTACTGATCTCTGTGCATGCTCCAAGGCCACTGGAACGTTCTCAAAAGAAACATTGCATACCTCAAACATGTGGACGTTGTGTGCAAAACCATCTAAAAATTAATAGGTCACCAAGAATGAAAGCTTTTTCCCCCCTCTTCTCTCTCTGATCTGATGAGAACTTTGTGTAACTAAAATCTGATCTTAGATCAGTGACAAAGGTCAGGTCTTGACCCCCCTCGCACCCAGTGACCCAGCTACAGACGACACTGTAAAAAGTACCTACAACCTAATTCTGGCTACATGGACAGATCCACAGCTGCAAGCTGGGAAAGGAAACATTTGGAGAACAAGTTGCATTTATTTGGTTACAAGGTAGCGTTCCCTAAGTGTTCAGATGATTGGTCACAAGTAGCTGTATTTTTAGTCACTGGGTTCCAGCTCAGTACTTAGGGAACACCGACCTAAATACAAAACCAGCATCTACATGGCTTCATGATTTACCCACTGAGTTTCAATCCTCTCTGCTCCCCTACAGATGTAGCAGCTCCCTAATGCTCCAAGACACAAAGTGTTTTCCTGTCTCATGTGACATTTACCCCTTTTAATGTTGTGAGAGGAATCGTAGGGGTACAACACTGAGACGTGGTGAGGTAACTGTGCTTGATCTGGCTAGATCAGTCTAGGGAGAGGAAGGTTGGCAGTATACTCCAAGACTTTGTGCGGACGTTTGCTTCTGTCGTCTCTCCCAACGCACCTATCCCAGACTTACAGGTGTGCAATGAGATTTTTGCAAGTATATTTAGACAAGCAACGTTGAATCTGGTGTGTTCACAAAGAGAAATGGACAACTGTTCACACTGCCATGTGCCATGTTTGAAAAACACTTTGTGAACATACATAATTCAATTTTTGCAAGCCTGACATTAGAGAGACACGTGAAACAAGAAAACACTCTGGTCATGGAAAGCTTGTTCCAGGGTGGATGAGGGGAACAAAGAGGAGTAGCTCAGCGGGGTGAAGTAATGCCCGTGCCTTCCCTTTCTTCCAGAGACCTCCCCGGGCTCAGCTACAGTTTACGTAAAGACCAGAGGTGAGCCAGGTTGTGCCTGAGGTCACAGTTGTCAGGATGACTCCTCCAGGGCATTGACAACCTGCTCCAGGATATCAGGGCAGTAGTCTGCGATCTGCTGGAGAACAGAGTTGGCGTATTCCTGCAGCTCTCCGCTCTCCTTCTCACACACCTCCAGCTCCCGCTCCAACTGGTGGGAAGAAAGTTTCATTTTAATTGCAAATTAAGCCTTTAACAAAATTCTGCTGGGCAAAGCGTTCCCAGCAAACCAGTTATTTAGATTTAGGGGTGTGAGAAATGACTATTCCCACTATTACCTGTTGGACTGTCATCTTCTGGAGCTCGTCCTCCCAGTCTTCAGGGTCGCTGCGGTGGTAGTGAGAGGGCGCCGTGAGCTGGCTGAGGATACTGGGGTCCCGGTCATGGCACAGGTCTGTCAGGTGGGCGATGTAGAGCTTGAGCTTGCTGCGGTTCTGGGACAGGGCTAAAAGAGGAGGTATCATCTAAAGAGTGAGAGGTGGGTCAGGGAAGAAAGGGAGGAATGTTGGAGGAGAAAGATGTGGGTTAACACTTAAGACATACAGTGGATGGAAATTAAAGCTTTTGTTCAGTACACACAATAGAAGTTCCCCTTCAATGTAATGAGCAACGTGAGCACAGGACCCCACTTACATGACAATAAACAGTTTTTTCATAAGAGAATAACAAAGCAGCATCATTAGGCATGCATGTTTACAAACCCTTCAACATCGCACATTACAACCGCCCATCTGAAATACAAAAACAGTGTACTGTATACTTGCATTGCTATTTATATCCATGCAGCTCAACAAAGCATCTTAACAAAGTGACTTACTGAACCGCTGATCACATCAAGGTTAAAACAAAAGCTATTTGTGTAGCTCGAAATGTGAGGAGCTCATGCAAAGCAAAGACGCTTTATTTAAAGACAATAAGACTGAGCCATCCAATTCATCTGATCCTCTTAGCCTGTGCATGCAACATACACAAACACACACAAGCCACTCAAAACCAATTAACAATCAGTGTCAAATCACGGGATGAATGGTGAGAATTGCTTTCACGTAAGGGCCGAGCACTGATGACGATGACTGGCATGAGAGAAAAAAAGAGAACCACAAACGAATGGAGGATAATAAAACATGCAAATGGAGCAACGATGGAGAGACAGATCTGTCTTTTCATACAAGCTCACCCTTCTGAACAAAAAGGCTGAGAGAGAGAGGGAGGGGGCAAAAGGCTGGCTACGCCCAAATACCTTCCTCATCATCCTGTTAGCCACATGGTAAGCCCAACGCAGCATCAGAAAGGAACATTTGGTTAGTGTGTACACAGGCAACACATGTTACAACAGAGGAAGACTATAGCTCCCTTGGAATAGTTGGCATTAGTTCAACCTCACTACCTTCTTCATCACTTGAAGAAATTTAATTCCAGCTGTTTAGGATAAAACAGAGACCAGATTCAGACTGATTGGTAGTTATAGGTGGTTATACACAGTACCTGATCTGGAGAGGGCTTGTGGTTAGTCTGGTCATGAGCGGTCTTAAGATGATCATCTTCATAGTTGTCTGCCATCAGCTTCATCCTGTTCTGAGTCTGCAAAGTAAACATGACAAGGGCTAAATAAATCCTGACATGAACAAAAAAGGACAAAGGAGAAATGTCTTAATAAATTGCTAATGGTTTTAGAAAATGTATTTCTTCTGATTCATTAAAATTTTTGCAGTTTTGTCATCATTCTCATACATAATAATATTTAGCCTTTCCTGAGATCTATAGAGGTGGTGATAAGGAGTCAATCATGTGTCTACAATGTTGTCAACCAAGACATTTTTCAAATCGTTAAATGTTGTTTTATGTACAAAACATTGTTGAAACATTGTTTTCCTGTAACTTTTTAAAAGTGTCAGAAACCCTATTGCTAAAATTATTTGGAGAATATGTCTGCAATTAAATGATTTGTATTCAAAACCTTTTGTGGAGCCAAATTACAGAGAGCTGGTCAGATTGTTTGTTGTCGTTTTATTTGAGTGACTCGTGTTTAAAAAGAGCATATGGTGGTCTACTTCAAATACTGTTCATAGAAAAAAACTTTCCAATGTGGCAGATAATCCTCAGTAGCTTTGTGCTAAATTTACAAATTTCTGGGATTTGCAGTTTTAAAATATGCTTGGAGACAAACTACCGTTGGTGAAAAGTTACAATTGCAGGTAAAGTATCTTTCTCTAGTAGAGCACTGAATCCTTGTGCCATGCAGATGATCATATTCTGCGCGAGGCATATAGGATAAATAAATGGAAATAACATTGTAAGGCTTTAGCTGCTGTAGTCCTGTATTCCCTTCAGGCCTCTCCCCACCTGCTGTTTGAGCTGCTGCACCAGTCTGTCTTTCTCTCGCTTCAGCAGAGCCACCTCATCCTGGGTCTTCTTCTTCTTAGAGGAGGACAATTCCAGTAGGGCGATGTTGGCATCCTTCTCGCTGATAGCAGCCAACAGCGCCTCCTGCCTGTTGGTTGAGGATGAAACATCATGACATTTAACCTGAACAAGTAAATACACAGCTCAATTATCATTTATTATTTATTGTACAAAATCACCCTGATGGCAGGTGACATTTATAACAGTGAGGTAGCAATAAATAATCCAGAATCTCCTGTGTGTGTGTGTGTGTGTGTGTGTGTGTGTCTTACTTCATCTCTAGCACCTCCTCCAGGTGTTTTCTGCGCTCGGCTCGCAGGGTTGTGAGATGGGCCTCTTTCTCACACAGAGACTGCTGGGTGGAGGACAGCTTGGCTCTCATGGACTCCAGCTCCTGCTTCACCTTCTCCATGGCCCCCAACAGCTCCTCCATCTGAGAACACACACATACACAAACAATTCAGTCATGACAAGAGTCAGAGGTGAGGACGGTTTTCAGAACTTGCCAGGATGAACTGCTCTACTTAGGGGCAGGGCAGAAGAATTCATCTGGGCCTTTGGGAAGGGGTAAACTATAACACAGGTACAGTTTAACTACAGCACTACATTTCATTTACCTGTTATTTACTTAGAAAAGCACAAGAGTAATTTTGTCTCATATTAAATGAGAGTGAATTAAATATTATCGGATCCCCAAATTATCAATTTTATTTGCTTTTTAATGTATAGGCCAACGATGTAATAAGCATGTTTTAATAAGCAAACATCAGGTAAACAAAATTAAATGAAAATGACACGGACTGGAAACAATAGCAACACTTTACAAACACATGCAGTCTAACATCATCAAACTCGTACCTCCCCAAAATTACTTCACAAACATTTCCATTGCATAATTTCTCATGGGACTGCATGAATTTAACAAGTTTGCTGTTATTGTGTCCACCCCCTGTTTGTGTTGTTGTCAACTGATGGCAGTCATGTTTACTGGGCTCATACCTTAGACCACTTAAAGTGGGCGAGGTTGGACTCATGCATTGGTTTGAGTGAGTGCTTCTGAGAGGCAGTGTGTAGCAGAGAGAAAACAAGAAAACAAGTAAAGATAAAAGAATTGAGAAAGAGGAGGAGGCCACATGAGGGAGGCGAAGAAAGAATGAAAAATAAAACTATGGCACCAAAACGTTGAAGGAGGCGTTTGTTTTATTATTATAGATGCGTTTAGATAGATATGTACTGAAAGAGTGATACTACAGCTGAATTAATATTGCTCTGTCATGATCTTGTGTGTTTAACGGGGTTTGTGTACCTGTTTCTCCTGCAGTGACCTGGCAGCCTCCTCCTGTGCAAGCACCATCTCTCGCTCAGCAGTGATCTGAACACTCTCTCTCAGGGCTTCCTCTAGCTCCTCTATACGCTCTGTCTTCTGACGCAGAGTGTCCTGCACAGCGGGCGAAGGGAGGGGTAAAAATTTAGGTTGCTTAAATGCAGACCTAATGAAGACAGTGGTGGAAAATTTATACAAGCCTTACCTTCACCTGCTGTGAGGTCTCAGACATGTTGTCCTCCCTCTTTCGGGCCTCCTCCACGAGTCGAGCGTTCCTGCTCTTCTCTACCTGCTCCTTGTGCTTCAGAGTTGCCACCTTCTTCGTCTGGTCCTTCATTTGCCTAAAGGGACATGTGTGTTAACAAGTCAGTCTATGGCTCTACTTGACAAATAGTGTCATATTTATTATTATAATTAATAAGGGAAAAATGAAAATATATTCCATGTACAATTCATCGCTTACGGCTGCAGAAAACAGATCACTGCACATGAAATTATTACAATGTAAGAGAGCATATAAAAGGCCATTTTCACAACATATGCAGACATAGAGACGTGATCCCATGAAAACCTACCCATTCCCACTGTGCCCACATGCATTGAAAGGATTCTGGCACCATAGGTTTACAGACTTGCTGTGACAAGATTTTCTACATCCCAACAAAGAGTCTTAGATTTCAGATTTGAAAGGGGTAAAAGACAGAACAATAAGGAGATGAAAAAGGAAAACTGAGCATGAACAAAAGACAAAGACACAATATGTCAGGACAGGTGAGGAAACTGCTTGCAGCACCACATACTAGGAGGAGGCAAGAGGTGAAGAGAAACAAAATGAAAAGAATGTGAGAAGAAGACAGTAAAATGATCTCTGCAGCAGAGAGAGAGAGAAAAAGATCAAATACTAACCTGGAGGCCAAACTGGTGGGGTGAGAGATTCCGAGTGTAAAGACAAGAAAGCAGTGAAGAGAAAAACAGACTCAGAGCAGGAAGATAAGCAAATATTAAGAAAAAGAAGAAGAAGGGACAACTCATACACCATCGGTTCACTGCATAAAAGACAACTTGCCTATTATTGCAGCTCTTCATACCACTATTAAAACAGGGCTAGAATTAACTATTAGCATTCACCACATCAGTGTTCAAAGTGATTCAAAGATGCTAAATGGCATACACTAAAACCCAGCACTTAGGCCCAATCCTATTTCTTCCCCTTAGCCCTACCACTCGGTTTAGCGCATTCATGTGAGGGGTAGGGGTGTCCCGATTCCCTTCTGGATGAAAGGGAATAATAATATAAAATATTTTTAGAATTATAAGGCAACCATTGTTGCCAAAAAAGGTCTGCCAGCGTTACGTTTCCATCATTAGTCATTTAGCAGACGCTTTTAATCCAAAGTGACTTGAAAAAATAGACATTTTTTGCACAATTTGCACAACAGTCTTGCATGTTTACATATTTTCATGCCCAGTGACATGACAGCATATCATGTCTGAAAATTAACTGAAGACCAGGCGCAGTGAATTTTCTTTTTTTACTGCTCGTCAGATATAATTACATAACTCAGCTGTTGTATTTTTGTGGTAACAACCACTGATATGTGATGTCGTTTAAAAAAAAAAAAAAGTGATTTTGTGCTTGTTGCAAATGCTGTTTTGCTGTTTAGCGAAGACAAACGCAAATACATGCCTATCATCCCTCATTAGTACAGCTGACAACGGCACCACTCGTTGCCTGTTTAATGTATCAGCTACTGACACCATATGATGACGTATAATGTTATAGTCGGGGTTTCTCATTTCTTAGGGGAATATTTTAGCCCTATCCCTTACCACTCAGTTTCAAGGGAAAAAGGTGTAGGGGTATGGGTAAGAATGAGAAATGGGATTGGACTTTAGTGTGCCAGGGGCAAAAGTAAAATGTTTCATTGAAAGAAAATTTGTATCCGTTACGAGAATCAAAAATGTTGATTTCTGATCAAGTCCAAGCCAGCATGGATGAAAACAATAAACAAGCTCAGCTGCTGAGCACTGCAAAAACTGCATGTAAAAGACTAATTCAAATCTACAGACAATTTAATCACAAAGCCACTGCACACAAAACTGAAACATTAATTAAACTACAATATGCACCTTAAGCTAGCCCTAACAGAGATTCAGTGCTCCATCTCACTCTAGCTATTGCTTCAGGTAGTTGGTGTGAAATTACAGTAAATTAAAACAAGAAACTTTAACAGACGCTCAATAATCAAGCAAGTAATTGAAAATCGCCATCACACTTTTTAAATTTAGCTCATGCACGTTTCCACCCACCTCTCCAGCTCACTAATCTTTTTGTCTTTGTCATTCTTCTCATTCTCCATTTCCCGAAGGATCTCCAGCAGGCGGTCCACCTCAGCCTGTGCCTTCCCAGAATCCTCTTTGTACCGGGCCACTTCCTGCTCAAGGGTCTTAATGCGCTCGACCAGCTCGGTGTTAGCCTGAGCTTCAAGGGCTGCATTTTGAGCCTGGCAGATAACAAGATGCTCATTAGGAATCAGCTTTGCTCATTTTCAAAGTTTAATGAGTGGAGATACGCAAAGTAATAAACACAACACAAAATCATTATAATCTTTTTTTATAAGTCATCTCACTCTCTTAAGATGGTTCTCCAATTTGAGGCACTCTTCCCTTTTCTGCTCCAAGGTGATCTCCAGACTCTTTAGCTTGGAGTCCTTCTTCAGCCCTGAGGAGGCCAGGGATGATGCATGCTCCTTCAGGTCCAACAGTGAGGTCTGCAGACACATGCACAGAAGTATATATAAATCTGTTCCAGCTTATCAAACTAACAGTTTGTGGGGATGATGAAAAAGGAAAAAACATTAGATCTAATACTGGCATCCATGACTCACTGCAAAATGAGACTAATGGAAAAAAAGTTGCACTTATTTCTGAGAGCAACACTTCACTATAATAATAGAATCACAGTAAACAAGAGTTTTTCTGTCTTTGTGTGAGCTTGTGTTTCTGGATCAGCTTCTCACCTCTCTGTCTGACAGGTCTCCCTGCAGTAAGCTCAGTCTCTCCTTCAGCTCTTTCAATTCCTTCTTGGTGCACTCAAGCTCTTCTGTCTTCTCCCGGTCGTCTCTATCTCGCTGCTCCTTTAGACGCTCAATGATGCGCTCCTAGGGAAAGAGGAGGAGGAAATCAAATAATCTGTCTTCACAAACACATCCAACAATATGTATATATGTACATATTTGTATGTGTAAGTGACACATGTACAAACTCTAGTTTGCTTATGGACTAGTCATTAATAACTCACCTTTTCTGCAAGAGACTCTTCCAGTGTAGTGAGAGCAGTGTCAGTGTTTGAAGTGTCTGCCTGCAAAGACTTCACTCTCTCCTTCAGACTGCTCATCTGCTTTTCCTTGTCCCTCAGCTGTTCCTGTAGGTTCTCAATCTGCAGAGTAAATACAATCAACCATCATTCAAAATACACATCTGCCAAATGCATCGTAACAGATGTAATGGATACATCATTATTTCTCGACACACGCAGAATTCCCTCGAGTCACCTTTTTCTGCAGCACGTTAATTTTGCGCTCCTTAACCTCCAGCATATCCTTGAGGTCATGGATTTCCCCATTGAGTGTTCCCTTCTCCTCTGACATTTCTTGTATCTGCTTACTCTTCTTATTCAGAGTTGTCTCTTTTTCTTCCAAACGCAGGCGCAAGGCATCAACCTGACCAGGAAATGATACAACAATTACCTAACAGACCACATTTCAAAATCAGAAATTCAACATGGTCAGAAGCGAAGAAATGTTAATCTTTCTAAAGTAGCCGTAGAAGTATAGTAGTAGTATTTGGCCATTGACAGAGTTGATATCAGGTATTAACTTGGCATGTGGCAGTTGTTTGACTTGAACTACCAATATGTAATCCAAGTAGACCTCTATGCAGGTGAATTAGGCCACCATTAGACATAAAACACAATCATCCTGAAAAACAGCATAAATCTATAAGTGAAATAGCAAAAAAAAGTTGTGGCCAAATTAACAGTTTGGTACATTCTTAAAAAGAAAGAAAGCCCTGGTGAGCGCAACTACATTGAAAGACCTGGAAGACCGCAGAAGACGACTAAAGTGGATGATAGAATAGAATTATTTCCTTAGTGAAGAAAGCTCCTTTACAACATCAACAGAAGTCAAGAATATTCTGTAGAAGGAAGAAGTATCATTGTCAAAATCTACAATCAAAAAAAAACCTTCATGAAGCATACCAAAGCTTACACATCATGTGTCAAACATGGCAGAGGCAGTGTTATGTCATGGGCATGTATGGTTGTCAACAGAATGGGCACACTGGTGTTTATTGATGGTGTAACTGCTGACAGAAGTAGCAACATGAATTCTGAGGTGGATGAATAATGATCCTAAACATACTACGAAAGCAACTCAAGATTTCTTAAAGGCAAAGCAATGGAACAATCTTCAGTGGCCAAGTCAGTCACTTGATCTCAACCCAATAGAGCTGCTTTTCAGCAACTGAAAACAAAACTGAAGGTAGGAAAGACCCACAAACAAGCAGCTACTGAAGGTGGCTGCAGTGCAGGCCTTATTTGTAATTCACTGTGGTGGTGTATAAAGGCAAAACATAAAAACTCTGTCATTGCCCAAATGCATCCGGAACCAACTGCATGTACAGTAGCTGCTGTACCTCTGTCTGTAAGATGGCAGCTCGCTGCTCCTTGGCAGTGAGGGACTCTTTGAGGACCTCAATATGTTGCTTGCTGTCTGAGAACTGGTTGGTCAGCGTCTCCAGCTTGGTCTGCAAACCAAGCATCTCAGTGTCCTTCCTGGAGAGATCCTGCTTCACCTGCTCCATCTGAAAAAGATGGAGCAAATAGGAGAGAGAGGCTGAGACATAGATCTTTGTATATATACATACTCATTTGCATATATCTACGTTGGGTAACACGATTCAGTCAAACTAAACTTATGTCATATCTCTGACCTTGTTCTTCATGAACTTGGTGTGGCTGCGGTAAACCTCCATCTGTTTCATCTCTTCCTGACGCTCCTCACAGCTCAGAAGTCCATTAGATTTCAGCATTAGCAGCTCCTCCTCCATGTCTCTCAGACTCCGCTCCATTGAGTTGATTTTTGCATCCTGAGGTTGAATAAGAGGAGTTAATACACAGATGTATATTTGACACACCGCATATATTAATATACACAGTTCTCCATTTAAATATTCACCTTCATGTCGATGACAGTCTGTAGAGCCTTAGTTTTGGTGGACTCAGGGGTTCCCTCATATCGACGGTGCAGCTCCTGTTCGCACAGAAGAAGACAAAACATGTTTCAGTGATTCAGCATTTATAAGGTATGTGCATACTCAGATCAGATAAATCACAGTAAACATGACCTTATATTGTGATTGAACTGGACATTACCTCTCTCAGTGCAGTAATCTCTCTGTCTCTCTGGTCCAGTAAACTCTCAAGGTGATGCCTGTGCATCTCTGCGTCAGCCAGTCTCCTTGTCCGTTCCTGGTCTTCCTCTGATGCTTTGGCAGATGGCCCTGACACAGCAAAAATAACAACTTAGTTACCGCAAGACAGGCAGAAAGACATGTACATAGTCAAAAGGGTTAGCATCGTGGCAACGCGATTTACACATGAGAGAGGGCAAAAGACAAATCTCAGCAGGCAGACAGATGGATTGACAACTGATATTTTATTTGGGATCTAAATGGGTTCTTAGGTTCCAGCATGACCTGGTTTGCCAAATGTGATGTCTTATTTCATATCCCCCATAACATGCAAGAATTTTGTGAGACACATATGCAGATGTTTCTGGGTGAACTCTTCATGCATTGAGGCTTATGCTTATGCAGCTAAGAAACCATATTTGTCCAGCAGGGGAGGAAGCTTGGGTTGCGCTTTTAAAGTGTCTGCCACTCTGCCAATGCTCAACTCTACCTTTGCTCTGCAACATCTCCAGAAGTTTCTTGATGGATTCATCTCTGGCTGCCAGTGTTTGCTTCTGTGTGTCGATCCTCAGCTCCATCTCCTCCAGGGTCTTTCTAAGGAGGAAGAGTTCTTTGGCCTGCCTCTCATGCTCAACCTGAAGCCGCCGGTAGTTCTCCTCTGTAGGTTCAGATGTCAGGGCTAGGTCTCGGCTCTGGCTGGCAGGGTCTTGCTGGAGCAGCTGGTTGAGGTCTCTCTGGATTCTCAGCTCATCCTGAAGAGCCTGAACAGTCATCTGGAGATGCTAAAGACAAATAAGCAACAAATATATTTAACATTCATCTGTTCCTCTGTCACCATTTTCTAGTCTTACATAAAGATTATTTAAACAGTATACTGATCTGAAGGATACAGGGGTCTTAACCGCTTCACTTTTTGGGAACGGATCCTGGCAGAATATTATGTTACACTTTTAAAATCAGTCTCTAATCGTGACTGAAAATGTAGCAGTATCCTGACAGATGCACACCCAACAGCCAGGCTTTGTGGACAGTGTAACATTTCATACCCAGAGAAATACAAGTGGTGTAACACAATCAGCCCAGTATAGTATAGCATTGTTTGTGGCATCTGACGCCACGGACATTTGGCAGTGATGCTGTAAGACAGTAACACAACACAAGGCTGTGTTACACTCTGGTCTGAACCAGCTGTGAACGTTTTCAGACGACAGAACAAAGACAAAAGTCAGTGTCTGCCTTTGTTGCTCTGTCCTCCTCCTCCAGCACCCTCCTTTCGATTCCCTTGTCATTCTCTTCGTCTCCCTTCACTGGCACACACCATTCTCCTCCTCCTCTCACACTTCTCGCCCTCTCTCTTCCCTCCAACACTTTCACCTCTCCTCTCACTAACCCTCCCTTTCAGTCACCCTCTCCACCCCGTGACTAAGGCTGACTCACTGCTGTGACTGCACCCTTCCACCCCCCACCATACACACAGGCAGATACACGCACAGACAAGCACAGAAGAACAAACACACACAGATCATCAATAACTAAACTGATCTAAACTCTTAATCTTAATAACACACCACACAAACTCCTGCTCCACATCACAGCACTCTACAAACGGCATACTGTAAAGGTTAAGGTTTAAAAATCTATGTGTGATACAGACTTCCTCTGACTTTATTCTCCCTCTTTAAAAACTTATGTCTGTTGTACTAACATGAGTAATGATTAGTAGCATCTTCTATTATGAATAGACACATTTTAAGATAAATGTAATATTTCATCCAAGAGGCAAGAAGAGTTTAGCAGGAATAACTGTTATTAACTGTTAATTATTATTTTAACTATGTGACGTTTTCTAACGTTTCTAATAGAGAAAAAAGGTGACGCCATCTCACACAAGGAGCAGCATTCACTTATGAAGTACAAAAAAAGCACCAGAATGATACACCAAGGTAAAGACACAATAGGCAACATATGCACATTCAGCTGGACCTATGTTTAATGAGGACCATAATTAGCCAACTGTCGGTGTGTGTGAGTGTGTGTGTGCCTTTCCTTTCTGCTGTATGTGTGCCAGCGTGGGAGGTGGAGGCTGACATATGAAAGCAGACATCTTTAAATTACAGCACCCACTGATTAGCCCTGCACTAGCCGGGCATTACTGGGAATTAGTCCACAGCGTGATCCTGTGACTCAGCAGGAGTGAAAACAGCAAATTATCTAGGTCTGCCCATCTATTAAGAATCACAGCGAAACAAAGCGAAACCATTCTCTTCATTAATGAAACTTAATTTGCACTTTTCCCACAACATGCTGCAGGTTTTTAAAATGGTCACTGTGCCTCTTTTATTGTTACTAAATACATAAGGTGCGAATACATTCTATGTATATACGCGTTCATGCTGACGCAGTCAGTCATCAATGTTTGCAAGATCTAATGAGTTTCAATTAGATCCAGTGCCAAAAAAAAAACAAATACAATGATAAACTGACATTGCTCAAGTGTTGAGGAATGAAACATATGAAAATGCAGCTTTTATTTTTGCAACTCACATCAATACAGAAGCCAGCCGCATGAATAGCAACACACACATACAGTATGAGTAGACACGCTCACTCTCACATGTGCATTTTCTTTCATCTAACCCTAGTGTGCTCTCAGTACTTCTACTGATAGTCTTTTTTCCCCCAATGCATGACAAAGAGAAAGTCATTTTGTTATGACTTTACTGTATAATATATATATACTGTATTTATCTTGTTTTATTCATTTTACTTTAACATGCTACATCGAACCAAAATCAAGCAATAGCATACTACATTTGTTACTGCTGCTCATGACAGCGTTCTTAGGGTTCTTCAGTGGTTTAGCTACTACACATGCATGCAGTTTTAAATGGTTTTTCACATTTTTATCCCACTCACCACATCCAGCAACATACACACATGCAAATGCAGCCATTAGACTTATGGACTGTTTCATCTATTAAGCATGAGCATATAGCTGCGTATAAGAGGATTAACTAGATGTTCAAAGACTGCCTCTAACCTATGCAGAGAGAGAAGAGGAAAAACCCATTTGTACCAAAGCTCCCACTCTGTATGAAATGCATTGTTTCAGTCAAACATGATTGACATAGAAGATTGTTGACTGCGTAGAGAAAAATGAGCAGAAAACCCAGAAACATACTCACCTGCGCTTCATCTTGAATGACACGATACTGTTCTTTCCAGACAGCAATCTTAGAAACCTCATCCTTCCTAAGAGCTCGCTCCTTTTTTAACTCTGGACTCCAGAAGGTCTTGATAGAATTCATGGAGGAACTGAGCTTGCTCTCCTTAACTTCCACTTCTCTCCTCAGCATCTCATTCTCACGCAGAACCTGATAAAGGGGAATACAGGAGTAGCGCATAAATACTATGTATCAGTGTGTGGCCTGTCAGCAAGCCATTGAATTCCTTGATACACAAAATCTCTAGGAGAAAAAAATACCTCTTTGAGTTGGGCCTGCAGGTCAAGTATGGTGTTGTCTCTGGCCTGCCTCAGAGAATGTGGCACCGTGGAGGCCATGTGGTGGTCCCCAAAAGCTAGAGCATCACCTGCCATCATCCCTGCTGGTAAAACAGCATTGGCAGGCACTGAGGTGGAGATGTTGGGAGTGCTAGCAGCTACAACTCCACTGCTGCTGCCTCTTGACCCATACGTCACTCTCTGTCTCCCCATGGTTGTCACTGTCCCACCACTTTTGAGAAGGTGGTCGCCTGACATGGCAACTTCATTGTCACTCAAGTACATTGGTCCTGATGTGGCGTACGCAGCGTTGAGGGACTGTATGTTCTCCATGGAAAGCGTCTTGCCTCCTGCTCCTCCAGGACCTCCTCCACTGCCTCCGGTGCTGTTGGTGCGGCGATGCCCCATCCGAGGAGAGCGAGGAAGGCGTGGGGAACGACCAGATCCCTGATTACCAGTACCGCCTCCATCTCTTCCACCACTGTGGTTGGCATCCCCTCTGCCAACGGAGCGGGCACTACCATACATCTTCTGCTAAACAGAAGAAGGGAGCTGACTGCAAAATGTAAGTGCTACCTCAAGAATGTGTATTTATTCTTGCTGAATTTGTGACTTTCACCAGTTGTGTGAATATATCTTGCTTTGACTGGAGACCAGAGGCACAAAGTTCATGATAAAATAAAGCCAAGTAGAGTTCTCCACTCTCAGGGACAGACCTACTACTTCCAACAGGAGCTAGTCAGTGTTTAAAATGATGCCAAGCTGCAAGGAAAACATAGATAAAACAGATAATCAGTTGTCATCAATTACTAAGACCATTGAGCAAAAACCACCAGCAATAAAATGAAGCAAACAAGCCAAAGACTTTTGATCACAGAAAGGCTTTTTATCCATCTGCACTAAAATAGGAAACAGTACATTTAATTTAAATTCACATGTACAAACAGAATATGTATCGCTGACTATGTGCTTACAGCAGACAGTTATGTAACTGTCATGTCTAGGAACCACGTTATTCCCAGATGTTAGTAATGTAATAAAGGTGTTCTGTACTAGAGGACATGGATGTGGGAAAGCGTGGGGACCGCTGATTTCAGGTTTATCCTCTTGAAAGGTTGAGTTAATGCTGTAATGTCACAACCTTTCTGCCAGCCTTCTGCGCAATTTCACGTCATGTAGCATTAATTTAGCTTGATATCAAGTGCCTTAGTGTCCGCACAGACATCTGACTATTCACGTTTGCGCTGTGTTTCATAATTAGTTTTTAAGTGTATTTCCACCACAGTCATTTAGTTATGCAGTCTGCGTGGCCTTGCTAGCAGCTAACACCGGCTAACAGCAGAGCTTGACATTTCTACATTTATCTACGTGTTGTCTCCAAGTTGTTGTTGTTGTTTCTTTGAGCTGCGTGTAAATGTGTTCGTGTAATATGTCGGGGAACTAAATCTTTAATCTCTGAATCGTGTTTCCAGTGAGCTGACGCTATGGATAAAACTAGCTAGGGAGGGAAAAGGGGATAGTCCACGGTGGACATGGTAAGAAAAAAAATCTCTTAGATTGTAAAACTGAATGCGAATAAAAATGATATGAATATTTCCGATGGTTAGCCTGATAGTTGACGTGGTACGTTTATAAAATGTTGTATCAAATGTGACATCTGGTAGCAGAATTAGAGCGTTTTGTAAAATCCAGGCGACACCGTGCAGGGTCTGCTGTGAAGACACCCATCTCAAGCCATAACGTTACCCATTTTCCTTCCCCACTGCTGAGCGGATTTTCATTATAAGGTGCGTTTTTTATTTATTCACAGGCTCACATATCCGGCACATGCCAAGAGAAGAGCTAAATTATTAAATACACGTACATTTTACGTTAGCTCGCCGCGACATACGGAGGCTAGCCCATCCAATTTATGTGGTCAAGCAGAGCCTATATTTTTTCCTCGCTAACACAAAAGCCACTGGTGAAAACCTTTCAAACAAACTACCTTTCTTGTTGTCTGGTGGAGCTCACATCGGTGCCAACACTGAATCCTCCGTCAAATGGAAATCGGATGGAAAAACGGTCGTTTCGTGTTAATTATGCGATAGATGCCTATCTAATTTTCCCATCTTTTCCCCAGCAGTACCAGCGGCTCGGCGGAGCCAGGGCGCCTCAGTGACGTCAAGCCTCCTGTGCGCGCTCACGACAGCCTTCCTCGCCACGCTTGAATTTTACACGCGCGCTCACGAGCCCATGGTTTGAGGATGCAGAGAGACATTTTCCCAGGAATACATGCATTCAATGATAGGGAAA
>OMLM01008130.1:34014-113794 GCA_900302695.1 Helostoma temminkii
TGTGGTCAGACTCTAGAGTGTTTTAAAGTTAAATTCAGTAAGCTGCCATTCTTCTTCTTAATAATAATAATAATAATAATAATAATAATAGACTGGCGACCTGTCCAGGGTGTACCCCGCCTCTCGCCCGTATGACAGCTGGGATAGGCTCCAGCACACCCGTGACCCATACGGGGACTAAGCGGTTTAGAAAATGGATGGATAATAATAATAATACGTGTTATTATTGTTGTTGTTACTATTATGTGTGAAATCACATTAAAAGATGTGCCATGCTTAGTCAAAGATCACCAGCAGGGGGCAGTATTTACCTGTAACTAATTATATTTCCAAAATGGTTGTTAAAATCGTCTAACAAATAGTCAAGCTGATTGACTTTTATCAGTAACCCATATTGAGTCAGATGTGTATATATGCCAGACACTCATCATTTTACTTTTTCCAGTGGTTTGTTGTTTGACAGAAAATTGAAGAGCATCAAATCTTCGCAAACTATTGTTCCTTGCGTTTTAATAGAAACACCATATCTTATAATTTGTTAACAGGACTTTAACTAATAATGATATAATAAATGTTTTATCAAAAACATTATTTGAAATATACTTCTACTCTCCGTTTATTCTAACAGGCATGTTAAACAACACAAAGTCATACTAGATATTATAAATACATACAACAAAGATAATAATTAAATCAGATCAAAAGTGTGTTTAACATGCGACTGTGGTATTTAACCTTTTTATGGAGAATATAAGATATTTAAAGTCTTGTGCAAATAAATATAAATACATATATGCAGAAAAAATACATTTGTAAATAAAAAGAAATCCTATAGCAGTTGTAAATGAGAAAACCTGAATGATACAGATTCACTTCTGCAAAAAGTAACTGACATCAACATTAGTGAAGATTTGAAAAACTGTATTAATCCCAAAGGGAGATTGTTTTGCCTGTTACAGCTGCTCTCTGTTCAAAGAAAGGAAAAAAAAGAACCACTCCCAGGAGAAGATACAATACAACACAAATAACAAAGAGAACACATTGACATAGTTTAAAATTTGCAGTACTGACAACATTAATAGTGACATTATTACATAAATAATGTTTATGATGAAATTAAATAATGTTTAGATGTGTCAGTCCTCCACCGCTTTGCAGTAGGTGGAGGAGTTGTACAGTCTAATGGCCACTGGGAGGAAGGATCTCCTGTGGTGCTCTGTGGAGCGCTTAACATTGATCAGTCTCTGACTCAATATGCGCCTCTGTCCAGTCCCTACACTGAGTATTGTGTGGGAGGGACTGTCTAGGATTGAGAGGAGTTTAGACAACATCCTTTTCTGGGCCACAGTGTGAAGAGGGTCAAGCTCAACGCCCAGAGCAGAACCAGCTCTCCTGATTAATTTATCCAGTCTGTTAAGGGTCTACAACCTTCATACTGCTGCCCCAGCAGAACATCCGCAGCATGGTGCGGATGTTGGAAGACCTGAGCCTCCTCAAAAAATACTCATGGCTGTGGGCCTTTTTGTAGGTCGCTGCAGAGTGTGGTGACCAGTCCAGTTTATTGTCCAAATGTGCAAATGTATACGCACATTTATTTTCCAGAATACTGAATTATTTTGTAATTACAGAATTCATACATTTCCAGATGCCAGGTCTTAATGCAAAATATAATTCACTAATACAATTTGATGTATTATTCTGGATTAGCCTGACTGTAGATATACTGGTTAACATTAGCTCCACCTTTACCAGCTGCAACATTAATAATCTTTACATATTCATACATCAATAATGCAATAATATAATATATGACACATACCACTCAAATAAGTACCATCAGTAACTCACTCTGAGTAATGCTCAGAGAAGTCAGTTCCTTAGTGGAGCACATTTTCCTCTTTTGTAATATAGTACTTTAACATTTGCAGGTGTGGTACTGCACTTTTACGTCAGTATCGACCTTGTATGTGCTATTTCCGCTATCTCTGACATTAAAATATGCCAAAACTAATTTGCTGTAGCAAACATCTTCCATAGCTAAATTAGATTCAAGAGATCAATTGGATTTAGACGCAGTGATATACATACATACATACATAATTTGTGGTTTTAAATTAGTTTAGAGTTAATACATAAATCTATAACCACAAGAAAATCAGTTGTAAAACTAATAAGCACGAAGGAGTGTGTGTATATTGTGCTTATGAGGTCATGCTCCACAGCGCAGGCGCTTTGGGGAAAAACCTGTTTCTCTGTCAATATGTAGCAACTGCGCTGCTTGTGTGTGAAAGAGCCACAAATCGTATGTTTGATATCAATTAACTGAGTAACGTCTCCTGCTGACACTTACGGATATTGTACATGGGTTCTGTTTTCCGTACACAAAGGTGGATTCGTACTGTGTGGACAATTTCAGCGCTGCTGGCCGTCAATGTTGCTACTATATTGAGGTAGGTTGGTTTCTCTTAGATCTTGAAGGGCTAAATACAATGCTAGCTAACTGTTAGCAAATCCATATTCACCATCGAACAGCAGCTAACTGTCGCAGCGTTATTAAACAGAGACATGTAGACAGTGTACCAGTCGGCAACGACAAGTCATCGTGGACCAGCAAGTAAAATTATTTTTTTGTGAACTGCGCAATAACATCAAGCGAAACGCTTGTATTATTAACGCTATCGTGACCGTGTCAAATAACGTTAATATGAATGGGGACAGCCAGGAGGTGGGTCTAGCATTTTAGGCCATCGGGAAGACCCGCCTAGCTAGCGCTAGCTGACAGTTAACGCTAGCTGCTCAGCAGTGGCGCTGCTTGTTGCTGCCCGGTAGCTTTCCAGCCGGCTTCAAACCGGGGCGGCGTTTGTTAGCACCGCTTGTAATATTAATCACCCAGGGATGGAACCTGGACTTGGATACGGTAAAGTTGTTATTTCAGTGTAAACTCTTATGTTAATTGCTGACGGTTACAAGTACGTTAAGGTGGCAGCATTGGGCAGCTACGGGGAATAACTGTGAGCCGAACTCAACAGGGCGGAATATTTCAAAAGACGTGACGTGGAGATAATTCGTTACTGATTAACGTTAGTGGTTACGGATTAGCTAGCTAACGCCAGCTAACTAGCAATGTGCTAGCAAGCTAACAAAGAGCCATTGCTCCTCCTTGCTTTGTATGCTCGATGTTTCCCTTTCAGATGGCTGTGCTATCACTTACAATGGATGAGGAAATATGTACGTAATGCAAGGTTTACACCAATTTAATGCAAATGCAGTTAATAAGTGCTACAACGTTTTATTTATACGGATGTTACTGCGGCTAACATACTAATGGTTTTGACACTGTGGTTGCTTTCACTGTCAATGGCTGCAACCATGGCTAGATCAAAGTAACGTTAATAAGATTGTCATTGCATGCTTGCATATTTAAATCGCCATAATAGATGACCCGATGTTAAACGGTATACATGTTCACAAGCTTATAGGTTTTTACACAAGTAATTTTTCATAATTCACTAAATAATTCAGAGTACGTTCACTAAATAACCTTTAAACAGTGGCATATATGTATATATTTATTGTTGACTTGAGACTGAGAAATGATAAGCCTTGAACTGTGCTTAGTTTAGTTGTAATTTTTAGTATATTTTGTATTTAACAAATGAGAGGCATTGAGAAATTAGTATACCATGACTGTGGGATTAATTTGGCATGTGTTACATACGCAAACGCGTATTAACAAGTCGTTTGAATGGCATGTAGATTGGGCACAGGTGAATGATACAGTATAAATGCCCTTTAAGACTTGCACTGTAGAGAAAATATGTCCTACTGTACAGTGAATCTTATCAGAGACTTAAAGACAACTTTGATCATCATTAATCAGAAGTGAAATAGAAACTATAGTCCAGTGCAGTGCAGTGCAAAAAAAAAGAAAAAGGTTATGTCTGCAGCACTAGGTATGTAGCATCTGCTGTGCTTCTACAGTAATGTTAAACTACATGTATGCTATCAATTTTAATTGTGAATGCTTAGGGTGTTCTTAAAATTAAGTTGTTTCGTTTTTAAAATGGCCTGTTTTGTTTTTTTTTTTCTTACAGTGAAACCGGACTGGAGCATATTAAGGGTGTCTGGCCATCCAGCCTTTGCCTACAGTAGGCTGTGCGTGTTAGTTCCTCACCAGTGATTCCTTATGCTTGATAGAACCTGCACCTTGTGTCTTACAGGATGGATAATGTGGACTTGAAAGGACTTGTGTATCAGCACCCTGACTTTTGTTGCAGTCTTCAGTATTTTTACATTTGCAGAAAACACTTCCCATATTACACCTCCAGTCTCTGCGCTGTACATATCCAGACCTTCGAGCAATAAAAAAAGACAGTCAGGGTCAGTCAGTCATTGGTAAAAGTTGAGGTCTTTTTTTCCTTTTAAAGCACCGATAGATACTGCTCATATAACCTATATGGCGGACCTGGAAGTATTGTTATTTTAAAATTTCAGTTATTATACCTCCTAATTCTTAGTGTGGGCGGTGGGATGTCGGACACGCCATACGACAAAATGGTGAAGTTTCTGGCTCCCCCTCAAAAGAGTGGAAATGGCCCTAGTTCTGGTTCAGATTCAATGGTGGGCGAGTGTCGGCCATCTGAAGTGAGACGCCGGCACCATACCATGGAGCGTGATCGTTGTAACCCTGAACACCGTTTCTTCCGTCGCAGCGTCATCAGTGATTCCAATGCTACAGCATTGGCCCTCCCTTTACCCAGCAAGATCCCTATCCCAGTACCTCAAGTTCAGCTATGGGAAGCCACCCCCCAGCGGCAACAGGCTACTGTTGCTGCTAAACCTCCACAGGCTGAACCAGGTTTAGCCCAAAATGAGGAGGCTGCTGATAGTGGAGGAGATGGAGGAAAAGATATAGAAATAGCCAAGGTAGATATAGTGCCTTCAGAGCAGGAGCCTGCTAATGTTCGTGATATCTGTGATGGAGAGGCGGTGGTAACGGCCCACTCTGCACCAAGCTTAGGAAGAGATTTACCAAGTCAAACGGAACCTGAAAGCATCACTGAAGTGAAGGAATATCATGAAGAAGAGGGGGAAGAAGAAGATAAGGACTCTGCCAAGGCACGAGCAGAGGCAGAGCAGAGAGAAGCAGAGAAAAAAGTGCAGGAGGACATCGAAGAGGCAGAGACCAAAGCAGTAGGGACATCACCAGATGGCCGTTTCCTAAAATTTGATATAGAAATTGGACGTGGCTCCTTCAAGACTGTCTACAAGGGATTGGACACAGAGACCACTGTGGAGGTGGCATGGTGTGAACTTCAGGTACGTAATTAAGATAACCGTTGTTCTTAATACTTCCATACCTTCCCCCATTGTTACTGTCATTTCAGTAGACTGGTTTTTAATCTAATGCAGTCACTCAGCACATTAGCAGTTAAGAGGGCATAAGCCATTAATGCCCTTTAATTGGGTCACCCTTATTCTGTTGCATTCTTTTGCAAGTGTCATCATCATTTCCTTTTCTTTTAGGCTTTTTGCTTTTACCAGGCTTAAGCATGGTGGAATTTCCTGTCACATTTTAACTGAGTTACAGCCTACAGTCATTTCCCCTGAAAAAACATGGCTATTGGCAGGCATTTCCCTTTTGATGGTTTCACATTGCGTTTGTCAGCAAATCATAGCAACATACTTCGAATTTCTGGACACTGGTCGACATTACTGCACTTACGCCCAAATGTCTAAAGTTAAAAGTATCTACTTGACTATAAGACTCTGGCGATTTCCAGAAGCTATTGTGGCTTGTATAATGAATGTTTATAACACCATGAGTGAAAAATACCTAACACTGTAGACACAGGAAATGACCCAAGACTAGATTCTCAGCTAGACTTTTTTTCATTGCCCTTGAGTTGATGCAGTTGTGATAGTGATTTCCTGCATGTAGTTTTTACACTAGCAGAGCATAACTGACATCCAGACATGAATTACTGCCATAACAATACTCAACAGTGGTTAAAACTGGGCAGATTTGTCTTGGTAGAAAGAGAGGTTTACATCTTTTAATATATGTAGCACATCATAAAACCATAAAAGCCAGTAAAGCTGTAAAATGTAGTGTGAATTTGCCTTTGTGGAGGTGGCAACAGTAATTAACAGTAGTAGACTATTTTTTAGGGATCCTCATCTCAAGCCTGACTTTTGAAGTTCTATTCTTGCCTTTTAATCAATCCTAAATTTGATCCTATTGTCATTATATCTAAGTACAGTGTTTCTGTGTGAAATAATTCATAATTTTAGAGACCAGTACATTTTCTTACAAAATTTTGCTTTGCCGTCTGTCCGGTTAAGTCAGCTACATGGCCCGTAGCAAAGTCTGACCTCATTCACCACGAGCGTTGGCTTTTACTGTCATGCTTTTACCCTGTCATGAGAGGCACAGGCCTCGCATGGCAGCCCCTACCACCACAGCTACACTTGCACACTGGTTTCAGAACAATGTGAAGATTACAGACACGTGCCCCTCCCCCCCTCACACAGCAAATCACACGCATGCTCAGTGCATTTCTGCTCTGAATGCTTGCCTGAATGCAAAATGGGTCACATTCCTGACAGAAGAATCTCCTGCGAGAAGCACAGCAGGCCGGCCTGTCAAGGCCTGCTTCATAACTATCAATGCTCTGCTCATAGTTTTAACTTCTTCACATTTTGCCACATTTATTTTTACTTTTTAGTTTACTTTTTTTAAACCAAGCTTGTTAAATGTGATTATTTTTTCCTGCTTCCATTGTTTAATATTATACTGCGGGTAGTTTACTTTCCTGTGTAAACCTTTTCTTTGTTTGACCTCAAGTCAACTTATTGGCCTACTTCTCAAGCAGGCATTGAAAGGTTATATCTTTTTACTTTTCCACTGTGATTGCTCATGATTACCTAGTTTAACTTTCACTTCATCACAAAAAATGGGGAATTTATTGAAATGTTTACAGTTGAATGAGAACCAGCTTTGTTTTGTGAACATGGTCTCTTCTGGATATGAAAATGTAACTTGACACTCATTCCCCTTTGTTCCGCAGTCATTTGAAGAGTTTCAGTGCTAGAAACTGTTTAACTCAAAACAAGAAGCTAAGATCCCTTCTCACATGGTTGTTAAAGCTGTGTCATGATCACTCAAGTGCTTGTGTGACATTTCCCATACATCCTGAGGGCGTACTGTATTTACAAGAATATAGGGTCAACCTACATTCCTTTTGTTAAGCTTTTTAAGGTTAATTTTAGTTGTCATTTTCTTCATCATAATTACAGCTATTTCCTCTTACGAGCTTTTGATAGTAATAAAAGTGTAGCTGATATTTTCCTACACATGAAAACGTTTTAAGATCATTTAAGAGAGGACTATGAGCTTTTACCATTATTTTACTTACTTTTTCTTTGTTGATACTACAGTTAGTGATGCATAAGGTAATCAGCCTTGTTAATTCCTTGAGATTTTGTGGTGAACTGGAAACGACAGCAGAACCTGTACCTGAATGTTAATGAAACCAGTCTTGCAGGTTTTCACAGATAAAAGGTCCTTCAGTCCTCCTTAAACAGGGTTAAAATGTCTAGACACACACTAGTGATACTAACTATGAGACTGTAATGCTCAATATGTACAAGAACAACTTTTGGTTTATAATATCCTACCAGCGGTGGGACAAAAATGTTTGTCATGGACATGTTTTAAACCAAAGTCTCTCCTCTGTACTTCTGAATTATTAAATTTATTTGTCAGGAACAAAACCAAATACAAATTAATTAATCTCAAAGTGTTTGTCAAGTGGAAAGTTTGTACCAAATACCAAATGTGTAAGTGTTTGCTATTCCTCAAACTATCCTGCAAACCTATCTTAAAACTGAAGTGTGTAATGCTGAAATGAAATAGCGTTGGCTAATTCAGTCTGGAAGGCTATCTGTCCAAAAAGAATTTCTAGGCAACCACCCTTTTTCACCCCACCCATGAACCCACACATTTGTTTCACATCTCATATTGCAGGCATGTCTGAACAATAAGTAGGTCAGCACAGAGAAATTGGAAAAAAGAGAAATAAATTTAGGAGCCTCCCTAATCTTTCTCACTTATCCATCTTCAACCATGTCATTGTCTCCTCTCTGCCACACCAGCTCTTTCGTTTCTACCACTGGCTGAAGCCAAACGCTAGTAGGAGACCCCGATACATGCCTCTCTTTAGAAGCTATGGGAGCTGCCCGCCCAGCTGGCTGAATGCGCCTGCTGGAAGTGACGCACTGTATCCATGTAATATAATGTAGTGACTCATCTGTGACTTCTTCAGGACTTGTAGTTTTATCTTTACAATAACATTTTGAATGGTAAATGCTTATTTATCTGTGTTAGCTGTGTCAATTGGGAAGATGCCAGGTTACATTCCCAAATGCTTTATCACCATTGTTCAGTGAAACCGTGGAGGAGACTTCCACATGCCATTTAGTAGTTACTGTCAACCGCATAATCAGAGCTGCAATATAGTCAAAAATGTTATTCATACAGTCTGATAGTAATCATAGTGGCCTTTGTCCTGCAACAAAACATTGTCATATTTTAAAAGCATCCATTATATCAGTTGCATCTACATTTTATCACACTGAAAGAACTTAAATGACAAATGAAGTATGTTAGTAAGTTAGTTCAGTTACTTCAATTAAAAAACTGATTTCTGTATCACTATGCTCAAAATAGACCAGCAAGCAAAACTGATAACTGTTAAGCATAATACTCTTTTGCTTTTGGTTATTTGTGGGAGTGTAGCAGTAACGACTAATATATTGAACACTTGGACTGACATTACCATACCTTTTTGGATTTTGCTATTTACTGTAAGTTTTCTTTTCTGTCCTATAAACCAGATAATTAGTAATATTGGCGGATGTGAAATGGCCTTGGATTGTCATCCTGTTTTTTTTGCTGACGCGTTTACTGACAGCTGTATCTGTGATCTTTGACCTCATCGCCATGTGTCACAGATTTGTTCCCACAGACACCAACTGCACATAATGCAAAAACTAGGCAACTGTTAACCTGGCTTCGTGGCTCTCAGACCCATCAGCCCATATCTTAACCAGTGTTGCCCCGAGGGCCTAATCAAACCCTCCATGTCAACCTCGGATCTAGGATCTGAAAGAGCCAGCCCTCGGCATCGTCATAGGCTTCTTTTCCACTCATTCTATTTTTGGAGTTGTTAGATTATTTATGTTGGCCTTTGCCTAGAGGCAGTATTTTCTGCTCTGGTTTGGTGATACTGTAGTTAACTGTTACATTCAGAAGCACAATTCAGATTGAAGCATAGTTGCTGATTGTGCCTTGTGTCCTAAAGTAGTCAGTGTATGCAAAGTCACATCTATCTGTCTGTCTATTCGCGATTGCACAGTGCATCAGCATCAAAAGCGTTTTTCTACATGTTTGCGCTGTTATACTTTCCCATTTCTCTCTTTCACTCGCTTTATCACATTCAGAGATTCCACCAGGGCAGTATTTTACAACTGGCTTTTATGATACTGCAAAGATATTGCAAAAGTAGTGGTGGCAGAACTGCTCTTTAGTGAGCTGACTCATGCACACACAGATAGAGCTGGTATGATTCAAGTGCAGCTGCCTTTGCCCCCCACGTACATGCCAGGTGTGGTTTCCCAATTTATAGACATTAAAAAGCCTAGGCAGAATACAACAGCAGTGATTCTGTAGAACAAATTTAATAATAATAATAATAATAATAATAATAATAATAATAGTAGAAGTAGTATTTTAAAGTACCTAAAGGCTTGTGAAGAATATGTTTTAAGAGTAGTACAGTTGTAACCATCTCTGACAGTTGTAACCAGCTTTGTGGGTTTCTCAAGCCAGACGATCTGAGTTATGTCAAAGATGAGGAAATGACTGTAATACTGAGTTAAGGTCCCTAGCCAAATGACGGAGCTTATCCAGGTTGCAGTCTTGGCTTCAAACATTATTTTCTTCACAAAGATCCCTACTTTTTTCCAAATATCTATTTAATG
Organism: Helostoma temminkii; assembly: GCA_900302695.1. NCBI lineage: Eukaryota > Metazoa > Chordata > Actinopteri > Anabantiformes > Helostomatidae > Helostoma > Helostoma temminkii. Next base: position 44,059 of record OMLM01008130.1, read on the forward strand.
CAACAGTAAATTTTAAATATTGTCATAGCCTGGAAACTTATAAGACCCAGATATTTTGCACTGGCTGTCTCTGGCTTGCTTTTTTGTGTTTTTAATCATTAACTTTATTTTAATTGCTTGTTCAAACCACGCTATTCAAAGATAAGTAATTGAAATTAAAAAATGAATGCATTTCTTGTTGTTGCGTTCTAAGCAGGATAAATCTGTAGATGTCTATTGAGTACATTTCCCAAAAATGTACTTTGTTTGATCACAGCAGCATGCATCCCAGCTGCCTCTGTGTTTTCTATGCCAGAAGTTGACATGGATTTCAGTTAAGCCAATGTCACATCTTTCAAGCAAGGCTTGTTTGAAATGAATTACCAATAGGGGTGTTTGTTTTTATAGGTTCGGGTGCTGTACTGTTCAGTTGCCATGGTTTTAAATGAATCTTTTCAAACAGTGCACAGACAGAGAAGGGGAGCCACTTCCCCACCAGTTAAAGACTCTGAAAAGTAGGTCAGCTGGTCCAAGTGCATGGTGCAGCCTCCACTGCCAGCAATCCTCCCTCACCTTCTGTTTCCTGACACTGCTCCCTGATACAGTGTCCCTAATTGTTATTTTGCTTCAGCGTCCTATTCTCTCTGCCCTATGTTGCCCCCCTGATGTTGCAAATGTTCAACCTCAAACCACAGATACCTCCAGCAAAGCCCCATGTGATGTCAGTCACTGGAAAGTTCCATCTCATGCTAACCCCCTCACACCGAGTCAAATGCTCTTTCTCCGCATGGACTGAATTTGCTGGAAAGCCTGGCCTGTGACCAAGTATAGTATTTGGGTGTTTCAAGTTCTCTGGCTGCAAAGTTTCAGTGGCTTGTTTAACTGGTATGGGATAGTCATGTGTTTTGTACATATAGTTCATGCCGGGAATTACTCAGGAAACTGAAGGAGAACAGTTGTACACATTCCAGACTTTTATATTAATATGTCCGCCCTACAACAGGAACTGATGCCAGTCCTTAGTCATGTGTCAGTCACTTTGTGGAATGTTAAATCACATGGGCAAATAGTGCTGTCAGGTTTACATTTCACCGACTAACCCATCAGCTGAAAGCTATATAAAGATATAACTCTTGTCATACATAGCTTGGTGTTCACAGTGTCAGCCTTACTAGATACAGTTGGTATCTGAAAGGCTGATCAATATATCACTTATAATAATAATAATTTCTACAAAGTGTCTAATTACCAAAATGTTCTAATCCAGGCAAATGTTTTTCGTACATTACGTAAACCTACTTTAGTGTCAATAAAAGTGTAGCTCATATTGTATAACATTGGACAGCTTTGGTTTAACAGGTCTGATTTATTAATTGGTCTATTATTTTATTTTATTTATGTTTTCCTATAATCTTCAGTCGTGGTTGGGTTGCTTGGAATCTAGGGCACAGTCAGACTTTTTCCTAAGGTTCAGTCATCTGCCAGAGACCACAGGGCCACATCCCTAAGCCCCCAACAGTATGTGTGCTTGTGCCAGAGTATTTGAGCAATTGTAGATGTAGAGAATGATTTGTGTATTGTAATGTTAGGTATAGGCATTTTAAAAAATTTTCTTGTTACTTATGTTATTGTGGATGGATCAATTCAAATGCTAAATAGTGACTAGAATTATTTTATGCTTTTATTATATTTTCATTACTCTTAAGTTATTCTGTTAAAACCTATAAATAGGTATTATGTAATATTCTTCTCTCTATGTTGTGTTTAATATTTCAATGTTTCTTTTTGTCCCCTACAGGATCGTAAGCTGTCAAAGGCAGAGCGGCAGCGCTTTAAAGAGGAAGCAGGGATGTTGAAGGGGCTACAGCATCCAAACATTGTCAGATTTTATGACTCCTGGGAGGGACCCTCCAAAGGCAGGAAGTGCATTGTACTGGTCACTGAACTCATGACATCTGGTACACTGAAAACGTGAGTCACCTTACATCATCACATTACTGTACATGGTGTACAAATGGTGTACACTACACACCATTTTGAAAAAGGGTAATCCTGAGTGATCATAAATATTATCCTCTATATTTGTCTCAGGATTAAGGAACTAAATAATGTTGCACTTTTAATAAACTGATCATGTAATGTATAATGTCAAATTTTTAGAAGAAGTATGTAAATATACTATATAACTGCACACAATTAAAGTGTAAAAATCTGTTTTAACTTCTTAATGTGAAGTCCTAGACTGTTTGGTGTTACCATTATTGTGTTGGAAAATGCGGAACAGAGGATATATGAATTTTGTGATCTGTTTTCTCTCAGATATCTAAAACGTTTCAAGGTGATGAAAATTAAAGTGCTGCGGAGCTGGTGTCGACAGATTCTCAAGGGGCTCCATTTTCTTCATACTCGGGCTCCTCCCATCATCCACAGGGATCTTAAGTGCGACAACATTTTCATCACAGGCCCAACAGGATCCGTCAAGATTGGAGACTTGGGACTTGCCACACTCAAGCGTGCATCCTTTGCCAAGAGTGTTATAGGTACGACCCCGAACACATTTCTACCTCCTGGTGCCTGTCTGGCTGTGGGCAGTAGATTTTATGAAGTGTTGATATTACATTGGGATAAAAAAAAGATGGTGTTTAAAGATATTTTTTCTTTTGACTTGTTTTTTCCTGATGATGTGGTTTAAAAACAGACCACAGAGTTTCAGCTGTCTCTCAAACCACAGCTCAAATGGAGGCCAAATACTGTGATAATCTTAGGCAGATAACCACAAGGATTTCTGTCTTTGTACTCACACAGTATTTCTATCAAGTTTGGTCACTGTGCAGAATATTTCTGTTCCATGTTTCTCAAAAAAAAAGAGGATTTTTTTCCAGGCACCTACTGAATGTAAGTAGCGCCTAACCTTTCTCCTACTGTTACTGTAAAAATGAATTATTATTATAATAGTTGTCATGCCTTCTTGCAGGCTAACCTGGCCATGGCTAAAGGTATGGCCTTTGCTTCTGTTGTAGACTGGTCTTTGTTCTGTGGTTTGGAAATATGTGGTCTGTTTGCCATTTATACCTATAATATTTAACATCTCTTTCTATGGATTTGCTTCAACAGGTTTTTTTTCCCTAGTGTTCGTCTCTTACTGTCTTTTAAAATATTACAGGATCACAGAATCTTTTTGCTCCATCTTTGTGTCCAGGGATCTCTCCCTGCCTCCTCTGTCAGCCTCTTGCCTTTGTTTTGTGTTTATTTATTTATTTTATTTTATTTTTTTTTTACTTTCACATTCTTGGGTATGTTTTTAAAATGTAGGCTCTAGCTTCAGCTGTGCCCCATTCTGCTGTTTGGAATGAATAGGGTACTGCTGGTCATTGAGTAAGTATGAACTTTTATGGGCCTGGTAAGTCCAACAGTGTGCTGTAACACACAACAATATCAAAAACAATTACATTCAAATAACCAAATGAGTTTTTCTGTGTAAGACCTGAGATTGAATGTAAAAAGTAAATTAATAGAACGAGGCTGATGTGCAGAGACATACTGTTGAGCACAGTAACTAGCTATGGGATCTGCTTCTCTCAGCCTTGACCATAACACTTTTCTCCTGCAGGTCAGGAAGAGATGGTAAGTCAGGCTTCAAAAGGTGAGTGTACTATGAAGCAATGTTAATGTGGTTGCAAGGTAAGGTCTTGACAAAAGTTATTTCCATAGCTAGTGATATTTCTCTTACAGAGATTATTGGCGTGTGTTTGATCAAATGACTCTATATTCTGGTCCGGATATATATTTCAAATGTTAACTTTAAAGCCAATTTTTTAACATGGTAACATTAATTTTGGCTAACGTGTGTTCTGCACATTGGTTAACTCGGTTACATCCTTGTGTCCTGATACGTTAAGGTCTTACACAGACAAACACTTGCCTTCTTCTCTGCAGTCTAACTGAGCCCAGCTTCTCCCTCCTTTTTTGTTTTCTGTCTCTTTTTTGCTTTCCTTCCCCTTTTCTTTCTCTCTCTTCCAATTTTCACCTCACAGGTTCTCCTCCAGCTGATGTCAGCACACTGGTGACTCTTCTCATCCTCCTCTTCCTCAACCCCTCATGGGTTAGAGGAGCAGAGGGGCAATATGTTGTGAGAAGCCCACTCAATCAGTAAGGGAGTTCCAGAGTTCTGAATAGTTGTTTTGATTTAAGGTACCCCTGAGTTCATGGCGCCTGAGATGTATGAGGAGAAGTACGACGAGTCAGTGGATGTGTATGCCTTTGGAATGTGCATGCTGGAGATGGCCACCTCAGAGTACCCTTACTCAGAGTGCCAGAATGCTGCACAGATCTACCGCAGAGTTACCAGTGTAAGTCCTCTCTTCATCCCTGCATGTCAGCCCACTGCCCTTCCTCCACCTCTTCCTATGTGCCGAGAAGGCCTGTGTCCCATACTGGAATAGTTTTATATTCCCGCTGACACATCTTTCCGAGCTTATATAATCTTATATTAGATTTCTGTCTTTTGTTTCACTGCTTATCTTGAGTGTATTCCTATATCTCCCAGATGATTTCTTATTGCCCTGAACCTGCAAGAAACCTGCAAAGAGAACATATGTTGTTTACATCAACAAGCCCCTTTGCTTCACCTCACACAGTTTGTTTTTCGCTTTCCTATTCCAATTATGCAATATGCTGTTGAAGAATGTAGACCTGAGGTGTGAATAATTGTCAAGAGCCTGAGCAAGCGTAGTCCTGTTGTTAACTGTCAGAGAAAAAAAAACATATTTTTTGTCTGCTTCATACTTGTTTACTTTTGAAATACATAGTGACTCATATGATTCATACACATTTTTCATGCAGGTACAGTCTCATTAAAAAGGTTGAAGCTCTTACTGGGCTGCTATCTACAAAACCTGACTTGAAATCTGTACCAACAGTCTCAGTTTCTTATTAACTGCAAAGTACAAACACTGAAGTCTTTGACATGTGAGTCAGCTGAGGAATTTTTTCTATTTACCCTAGTGGCAATTAGTACTCCTAAGCTCCAAACACAATCTGCTAATCTACTCAGCTGAGAAACAAAGTGCTACTGTGGTTTATAGCTAGTGTTCTAGTTTTACAGTGGTATTCCAGGGGAGCTGGGCCATTGTTCTTCTTATTTTGTCATTTCAGCTCAGCTGTTCAGCTCTCAGCCAGTCCTCCATTTTCCTGTAACATGAGGCAGTTTCCTGTTGCTATTGGCTGAATTCATCACTTTGTCATCCATCTTTCATCAACTCATGTCCTGCTTTTACAATCACTTGACATTCTGCTATCTTTAAATGACATCAAGCAGAAAGCATGCCATCCTTTAAAGATCATTTGAATAGTTCAAAGGAGAGATTACCTTTCTTAGAAGCCACTTGACACTGTGACGTTTTTGATGCATTCCAAAACAAAATTGAAAGAGGAAGTAGGGCTAGTAATAATTAAATGTTTTCTGCAACTAATATAAAGTCACTGAGCTGACAAAAAAGTTATGGGTTTGTATCCAGAATAACAGATCAGATAAAAAGGATGAATTCTCATTCTAGGTTCTGTGTTTCCTCTAGGGGGTGAAGCCAGGCAGCTTCGACAAGGTGGCCATTCCTGAAGTAAAGGAGATTATCGAGGGGTGTATCCGCCAGAACAAGGATGAGAGGTCTTAAACTTAAAAAGACCATACTGGACGTGTTTACATCACCATGAAAACATTTTGCTCACCACTTATCTTTCTCTGTTTAGGTACTCAATCAAGGACCTTCTGAACCATGCCTTTTTTCAGGAGGACACAGGGGTGCGTGTAGAATTGGCAGAAGAAGATGATGGAGAAATGGAGGCTATTAAGCTGTGGCTGAGAATTGAGGATACAAAGAAGCTCAAGGGGAAGTACAAAGACAATGAAGCTATTGAGTTTTCTTTTGACCTCAACAAGGACGTCCCAGAGGATGTGGCTCAGGAAATGGTGAATTGAACTTTGTATCAGTTTGTGTTTAAACAAAAAAAAATCCATTACCTCATTAATATTGTGACAATTTTTTTTAGATTGCCCCACATTAAAAAGGGGAAAACTGTGTTTTGTATTCACTACAGTCTGTCAAATTTTCATTAATTAATTATTTATATTAATAAATAATAATTATATTTGTTCTGTAGGTTGAATCTGGTTATGTGTGCGAAGGTGATCACAAGACAATGACGAAGGCCATAAAGGACAGGGTATCTCTAATAAGTCGTAAAAGAGCACAGCGCCAGCAGGTGAGCCTGTACACACCGTAGTGTGTAATGATATTTATGTTTACTGTTTCGTTAAGAGCCTTGAATGTATTCACTTACAGGATGTGTGTAATCATGAAGTGATGTTCACATGTGTGGTCTGCTGACTGTCTTCTGTCTCCTGACTGTCTTAAAGGTCAGAGAAGATCAGGAAAAGAGAAGAATTGAAGAGGAACTGCGGAGTCAGTCACTACCAGTACAGCAACCAGGCCAGCAGACTAGCACAGATGTGCCTCATTCCCAGCCAGTGCCACAGCCTGCTTCTTATGTCCCTCCACAGCCAAACCAACCGAACTCACAGCTTTCTAGCCAACATACATCTCAACAGAGCCTTCAGAGCTCACAGTACAACTCTCCTCAATCAGCTCAACTAACTGGCATGGCACAGGGTGTGCCTTATGTCCCCCAGTCAGCTGGGCAAGTCCAAGTACCTGGCCAGGGTCAGAGTGTGGTCACTATCCAGGCAGAGTCAGAAGAAGCTGAGACTGACCAACATCTCCAGCACAATGGAGGTGGTTTTCGTAAAGACGATTTATGTTCAAATACAACTGTACTGCAGTCAGTTGTATGATATTAAAATAATTGATGATTTTGAAGGCGATTGCATTTAAATTTTTTCAGAAATTAACCTTCATGTCTGTTACAGCCACTTACGTGGGAGACAGACCCTCTGGTTCTTCCATCCCTCCTGAGGCCCAGCCTCCTCAGCTTGGAATATCATACAACAGCCCTCCCAGTCAGCCCCAGGTGTCCTGCCCACAGATACAAAATGACCAAACGAAGCAGCAGCAGCTGTCAATGGTGAGTGTTGGTGAAAATGGGTCATAGTACAGTATAATATATGCTCCATGCAATCCATGATTAAATTTTTAATCAATTGTTAAACTACAAATTAGATTACATTATTAAATATTCTTTCACACTTTTCACACATTCACTCTAATTTGGATTGCCTGGTTCTTTATGCACTGTAATCCGTGCCACTACACAATCCGCTGTAATCCAAGTACTCCACCTGTTTCCTTTTGAGCCTTATGTTTTTATTCATAGCATTTCTTCTTGGCCTTCTCTTCACCACACTTACTGTTGTTTTCTCTCTGTGGTGCATAAGGTACAACCCCAGTTGCAAAGTGTTCAGTCGGAAGTTGCTCCCACCAGCCAGTCTGTTCCAGTGGCACCCCCACAGGTAGAGTGCATAACTTAATGTCCTTTAAAAAACAAACAGAACAACCTACCCCCAACAGAAAAGCATTGTTTTACTGATCTCTAGTAAAAGGTCAACAAAAACATGATTTTCAGAAGGTGTTAAGTTGACCTTTGAAGCCTGTATTCTCCATGTAGCTGCGTTGAAAGCAGCTGAGCATTCAGAGTCCCTCAGTTTGGCAGTCTCTTCCCCTAGTTTGTTTTTCTCTTCTTTTTCTGTTTTCTTTTTATTTTTAAGTTTCCTACACTTACCCTGTGTTATGTTTTGTTTCTTATAGTACGGAGTATACTACCAACCATCGCTTCCCCCTCAGGTATATAAAACGTCCCATTTTCCTGTTCCCACCTTTAAATACACACCCACCGTCTTTCAGACAACATGTTGTGGGGAAACAAAATTAACATATTGACTTTATTAGTGTATGTGGCCGACTTGACCTTTAACATCAAATTCATGGAATCCAGTCAAGCTTTTAACTGTAGTGTTGTTCGACATACAGTGTACATGTCTCTAAAATGAAATGTTTAACAGTCAATGCCTTAACACCCTACACTGTTTCATAAATAGTGATATGATGTTTGCAGCTCTGTTGTTCTCCAGGTAAGTATGCGTTGGTTTGAAAGAGAGCTAAAGTAAATCTCCGAAAGACTTAGCTTTTCAAGAAGTAAGCTTGATGTCATGTGAATGTGTCAGTAATTATATGATGATGATGTTTGTGCGACTCCATCTTTATTCATCATCATTATAGATTCCCACCCAGCAAGTGATGGCACCCGCATCCTCTCAGTCATCTCCTCCCCAACAACAACAGCAACAGCAGCAGCCGCCAGAGAGCAGTACTGTTCTGCAAAGCTCCTCTGTACCACAGCCGCAGATTGGAGCTCAGCAGCTACAGGTGACACACCACTGCCCCTTGCTCAAACTATAAATGTACATTTCTTCAGTCTTGCATTAAGTCATGCACTGAACTCATCAATTCCCCTTTTTTGCTTGACCATACTGTAGTTTGAATTTCATGCTGTCTGTTTTTTTGTTTGCATTTTTCTAAATCTTTTTTTCTCTGGACATAACTTGCATTACCACTGCTGCCCCCCCATTTTCTTCTTCTGCTCTTCCTCTCTGCATGCTGCATTTACCTGCATGATTTATAGTCCTGGGCCAGTGAGCCAAGTCCTACTATCTTGTCTCCTCCACTCAACGCAGAGCACCTATACTTCCTCTATCAGGCCTCATGTCTGTCTGTTGTGCAGGTCTGTTCTGAAGCTTACATCGTTTCTCTTTCTTGTTCTATGTGTGCATTAATCCTTGAACATTTTGGTGCACACATTTTAAATATGTTCTGATTTATTTAAATTTCATTACATTCTTATTACTCATTATAGTGAGTGATTAAAAACATTTAGAAAAATCTTCTAACCACAAGGGTGCAGCTGAAAATTGATAGAACAATAGGAACCTATATCAAGAATATAAACACAGTAGAGAAAATGTCAATACTAGAAAGGAAATGAAATGTAGACATTGATATTTATTCTCTGACTGAATAATAACTTCTCTTACAGGAGCCGGATACAATAAATTTCACCTAGTTTAACAGCTCCATCTGGTGGATGGTCTGGTTTACATTATCACATTAACTGTATAAAGCTGGTTAACATTCCTGTAAATTAACAAAATATAATTGGATACATATCAGTTCAATGCATCAATCCATAAATCTATCAAACACACAGTGCAGAAACAGTGGGACTTTGCATTTTGAGATTAGTTTTTGACATTAAGTGCTTGATTATGAAAGAGATCTGTGTTTCAGGCGCCCGTGAGTGTTTCTCAGTCAACACCAGCGGAGCAGCCGTCTGGATCTTCTGCTGTGGTGTCTCAGTCTGTAGAAAGGTGAGAAGGAAAAATCAGCATATAGGTTTTACCAGCATGGCACAACTTTTCCCATCTCTCACTCACGGATTTGTGTCCATTTCAGCTCCCTGTCAGATGCAGCTTCGGGTCTTAGTGACAGTAATGAGGGAGGTTCTACATCAGGAGGTCGCCATGAAGGGCGCACAATGAAGCGATACCAGCGGCGATCTGTACGCAGTCGCTCCCGCCATGAGAAGACTACAAAGGCCAAACTAAATGTTCTCAGTGTAAGATTCTGTTCTGATGAGTTAATTCATACTTGTTTTTAAGCTGTTTGTCACTCAGCAGTTTTAACATGAAGGAATGCTTTGCAGATTTCTAATGTGGGAGACAGAGTGGCAGAATGCCAGCTGGAAACGCACAACAGGAAGATGGTGACCTTCAGATTTGATCTAGATGGTGATAATCCGGAGGAGATTGCAAAGATCATGGTAGTAGTGGTTCTGTTGTTTTTGTAACTTAACACTAAAACATACTCTTGTTATACATGTGATACAGACTAAACACGAGTGTATAGTTGTGCAAGGCTACTGTTTATAAACTTGAACTGAATCTGAAATTGACATTTGTAACAGGACACACACAAGGGCGCAGAGATCTAATCTTTCTTCCCTTTGTCTTTTTGTAACATCTGCTGCTTTAATCAGTGACGGTGATAAGAAATATGAACCCGTTCTGTGGAAACATCCGACAGTGTGTGTAGCTAGAACTGTTTTTGCTTTCTCCAGGTTGAGAGTGAGTTCATTTTGGAGAGTGAGCGAGAGTCCTTCATTGAGCAGGTCCGTGAAGTCATAGATATGGCTGATTTGAAACGAGAGGGCATGAAAGAAGGCTTTCCCCAGGTATTTATTTCATATATCCCCTTATTAAGCTGATATGTTGTATAAAGTTTTGGATCCCTGCGTTCTGAATTAAGGTCTAACCACACATATATTACCTATTTGCAGATGAGTGATCTCAAACAACAGCCTGAGCTGTCTGTTCCCTTGATGCAAGGTTAATACAGTTTTGTCAGAAATACAGTACTTATATTTCTACTTAATATCCAGTTATTGTTTTTTTTTTGTTTTTTTTTTGTTTTTTTTTTTACCCTCACATCTGACCTTTCTTTTAACCCTTCTCTCAGGGATTAGTCCCAGTACAACAACCCAGGTGGTGCATTCAGCCGGACGAAGGTTCATAGTCAGCCCGGTGCCAGAGTCTCGCCTAAAAGAACAGTTTTTTGGAGCTTCTTCGGCTAATACCTCCTTTGGAGATGATCCTGCTCGAGGTGAGAGAATAATAAACCTAAACAATGATCTGATCATGTGGTACACACATGTTGTTGCACACATTTTTATTACAGTTTTTCGCTTATGTCATTTTCATACAATTGCATTTAATGAATTACTCTTCCTTTTTACTCTTTCTAGCTCCCCCTGTGACATTGGGCCTTTCTCTCTCTGCTCCATCTGGGACTCTCCAGCAGGCTTTCAGTCAAGTTAGACAGGCTCGTGTGGAGAGATGTAACACCCTTGATCCTCCTGGTACTGAGCAAGAACCAGGCACTGTCCTGTCCTCTGATGCTGGACTTGGCTCAAACTCTAAAATCCTCGCTCCTCCAGAAACGGTGGCTTCTACCACTAGTATAACTTTTCCTGTTGAGTCTCACACGCCTACTGCAACAACCTTGTCACCTCCCTCAGCTGGGAGAGCTTCCTCTCCACCTATATCTACTCAGTCCCAAAATCCAGCTCCTCTCACCAGTGATCTCATTTCACTTCCTCAGTCTTCAAATGAATCAACTTCTTCACAGCTTCCACCGGCTGCCAGCATCCCTCCCTTATCTTCAACCAATTCTCCTCCATTTGAGCAGACTCCTGTCCCAACAGTACCTGGGCCTCAGCTGAACAATAGTTCTGTCTCCTCTGTTGCTGGCGTTGTCTCCAGCAGTACTGGCATTGTCCCTTCTTCAGAGCAGCAGCCTTTTAATAGTGCTGTTACATCTTCTCAGCCTATGAATTTGTCCATCCATGCACCACCACACACAAACTCCTTAGCTCAGCCTCTTCCCATTTCTACTCAGTCCCCACCTCCAACATTGTTACCCAGTCAGAGTCAGGTCCAACCGCAGCATATGGAGTCAGAGGGAGCTGAACTCCAGGCTAAGACCGCTGGCAGAGATGACATTCAAACCCTAGAGAAGAAGCTATGGTCTCTCTTTAAAGACCCGAGCTCTTCTTCCTCAGCTTCAGTGGATCCCGCAGGGACCTCCTCTCCTACCACTGGGACAACTTCACCTCCACCTGGAGTTGCCCTGGTGCCCCCATCAAACCTTCCTCTCACCTCTGGGGCACAAGGTGTTCTGGGCCCTACAGTCACTCCAGGACAGGTTGTTACTCCAGGCGGACATGCACAGACCCCACCAACGAAGCCCAGGGCACAGGTGACAAATGCTGAATTCAAAAGTAAATCTGCAATCTGCTTTATTGCTATAGAATATTAAGTTAATATTTTTACTTTCTCGTTATATTATTTTAGACTTTACCTACTGGTTTTGACCAAGCTGCTACACCACACTCTGAAATTGTGCCCCCATTTCCTGGACCAAATCAGGTGAGGTCTACATTGTCCCTGCAATACTAGCTATGCTATTACATGTGTAGGTTTTAAGAGCACAGTTTTAAGTGTACACTACCAGTCAAAAGTTTGGACACACATAGAAACCACCATGTTTTTTTTAAAAAAGATTTATATAAATGTACAGAAGCCTATAATTAGCTCACATTAGTACTGTCTTCCAGTAGCTTGTTATGTTGCTTCTTATGCAAGTGTATTAATATAAAATAAAACTGATTGGAAGATCCTTTTGCAATGATGGCAACACAACTGAAGACATGTATCTTTTCATGAAAAAAGTAATTTCTATGTGTGCCCAAGCTTTTGACATGTAGTGTACTACTCTGATTATTTATTATGTCCTGTTTGTAACGGCAGTCACAGCAGCCTCTGGGTAATTTGGATGCTCAGTTGAGGAGAGCTCTGAGCCCTGAGACTGTTCAGGGAGTTCAGCCACCAGCAGCAGGTTTCACTCTGGGACGTTTCCAGGTAAGTTTAATTCACAACATGAAATTAACATGGGAAAGGTCTAAAACAGGCAAACCTCAGTTAATTAAAACTCTTATTTGTGTTTCTCAGGTGTCTGTTGCTACTGATGAAACGTCCAGCACCATTCCAGATGCTTCCTGCAGTGTGTCCTCCTCTTCCTCCTCTTCCTCCTCATCCTCCTCCTCCTCCTCCTCAAGTCCAGAAAATACCCTCCACCGCTCAACATCTCTGTCCAGAGCAGATTGTGAACTTGATTCTGCAAATGGATCTTCTTCTCACTCTGCTGGTGCTGCCAGTCAGTCCACCACTATTGGGCGTTTCCAAGTGTCCACAAGCAGCAGTGCCACATCTGAGCCAACCACTGGCTCTAAAGTGGGACGATTTTCAGTCACAGGTGTGTACCAGGTTGACAAAAGCTCAATAACGGGGCACTAATATTGTATTAGATTCCAGACAAAACACAACATTTGTTTCACCCTGTCTTACCAGTTGTTACACTGCCATAGTGTAAAAGGTCTGGCTAAATGAGCCCTATTGAAAGCTTTAAAACGGATGAACATCTCATCACAGCCATCTTTTTTTGTCTGGGATAAGACTCCACGGGGTAGGCAGAATAGTGACGTGCCTTTTTAGAAAGTGATGGACTCTGTTTGATTTCCCTCAGTGACCCAATCTCCAGCACCAGGCTCCAGTCCATCACATGGCTCCAGTGTGCAGAATGGGCCCTCATCTTCAACATCTGAGCCACATAATTCACATATCCATCACAATAGTGACAATGACGATGACTCTGAGACCGATGATGAAGTTTTGGAGAAAGAAGTTGGCTGTCTGAGAGAAAAGTAAGTTGCATATTAGTTAGTTAGCCCATGAGTGTTACTCCCCAGCTCGGCAGTCACATTTTAACATGATTGTTTTCCTGCCTTCCTTCTCCGGCTCACAGACATATGAAGGAGATTCAGGCGTTGCTTACTCGTCAGAAAGAGGAGGTAGAAGCCCTGTTCACACGGATGGGGAAACAACCTCCCCCCTCTGCCTTCTCCAATGTTGTGCCCATAGTTGTCAGTCGACGTAGGCAGAAAAGCAAAAGCCACAAATCTGCTCGCAGCAGTGGACAGCCCAGCCCCATACGCTCGGGTAAGGCACTAAACTGACAGGTCGGCCTTTTGGCTCACCCGTGCTGTAGTAGTAATAGTATTCTCATGTTTGGATGCAAACTCATTCAGTGTTGTGGTGATGTGTTCAGGATCCCCAACATCAGCTCAGAGCCTCCATGGATCAGAGTCCCCTCCGAAGCCGACTTCACCCTCACAGCTCACATCCTCTCCGTCCATGCCCATCCTCAGCAGTTGCTCCTCAGGTATGTACAAAAACTCCTTCTCAGGTTTAGTAAGCTGCTTGAGTTGATTCCCTAAATTACTTTTACTTTACACCTCACTTCTCTTCTTGTTTCCCAGCATCAAGTGCGATCACCCCTACAAACAGTTCAGGCCACTGCCAGAATCAGACCCAGGCAACTGGACCTTCTCCTCCTACAACTCACACCCAGAAGGCCAAGGGCACTTTCACTGACGACTTGCACCAGCTGGTGGATAACTGGGCCAGAGATGTCATCAATCTGTCCCAGTGCAAGAGAGGTCCTAAAACTGGAGCGCAGGCAGCACCGGGACACGAGGTAAGCCTTCAGTACTTCCTCTGAGTAAAAATGTCTCATCATTGGAGCATTTTCATGACTGCACTGTATATTCAGTCCTAAGACTTAATTTGTTTCCTCAGTCACAGGCCATCCCTCCAGCCAACATGGGCCGTAAATTCTCAGCTCCAGGCTACCTCTGCCCAACACCTCCTACTCCTTCCAACAACACAACCACCACCAACACTCACCTTCCCAACCCAGTCAATCCCTCTGTCCCTCTGGGACCTCGTAAAGGCTCTCTGGGCCCAGTTGCTCAAGGCTTTGGATATGCCTCAGCCCCATATAGTGCTTCTCAGTGGGCAGGACCCACTGGCACATGCCAGGTCAGCATGCTTAACCCTGGACAGCCGCTTGCACAGTACCAGCCGCCTACAACAGTGTCAGTGTCCATGCACCAAGGCTACCACATGGGAACTACGCCAGGCACCGGAGGATCCAACCTGAGGCCTACGTAGCCCAGTCCCATCTCTGCTCCAGGCTGAGCGGGCTGGGCATTGTGCTTTCTTATTTTTATTTCAACCTGTATCATTATGTGTTATGAGTTGACCTATGTGGGTCAGGTCCTCCCAGGCAGGACAAAATCTGCCTGACAAGGGAGAGTGCAATACACATCCACAGCTCACACTTCGTCTGCCATTAGCTGTGGAATTGAGCTGTGATGAGTCAGATTGTTGTGTCTGATGTAACGACCCAAACACATAACAAACAGCAGCCAAAGATTTGAGAGTGTCTCCCTGAAGAAGAGACGGAAGGAGGGTTTGCAGTTCACGCCCTTACTGGTCCTAACTATAAGATGAATGGGAGTGAAAACATTTAATATAGCACATTAGACACATCCATGCTCGCCCATAACAAAACATTAACCTGGCTAAGTGGTTTGGGATGGGAGGTTAGGTTGTCAGAAAGAGAGAGAGAGAGAGAGAGAGAGAAAGAGAGAGAAAGAATGTGAGTGTACAGAAAGTGGAGGTAGGAATGGGACAATCTGTTTGTTCCTGATAGCAGTAAAATGTTCCCTGTGGAGTTAGGAGAAGAAAGACATAGCAAGTTAGGAGTGTAATGGACAGAGTTGAATATGAATATGTTCCAGTGGCTACGTATTAAGTAAAATACAATAATGGAAAAGAGTAGTTAAAACTGTCCCCTGTAACTGTGGCCTTAATCCCCAAACACATTTAAAGTTAGACTTTGTACATAGATATTTCTTCACTGGGTTATGATCCCTGTATAGCATATTTATGTCCCTGTGAGAGTCTGGTGTTATTGTGATTTGCATTATTTGTCTCATGCAGGTTTATTATACTGATTTTTCGTCAAGTCTGACATTTAAGCCAGTGGATCTGCCACATAAAAAAGATTTGTCCTGGTGTTGACCACCATTCAGAGTCTGGAACTGAAGAGGTGATGCTGCTGTAGATCACAATCTGGTTGGAGGATGAATGGTATTAGTATTTTTTTTTTTTGGAATGAAAACTAAGAATCCCAAGTTGACACACGAAACCACTTCATATAAAGCAAATAAATATGAGCAGCTCAGAATCTGCTACTCATATAATACAACATTAGTCAGGTTTGGTTTTCTAGCATTGTGTTTGTGGAAGGTTTTGCACGCAACCTCCCTACTTCAGACTGCACAGTACGCAGATAAACAGGTTGTTAGTTGTCAGATTAAATAATCTCCCTTTAGCTGTCACTTATCAAATGTCAATTGTCTGGGGTTTGTCTTTCTGTGGTCTGTTTTGTATGTCTATATTTAATAAAACAAACAAATGTTCTTTATGGACCTGTATTCAGCCATCAGATTTTGATGTTGTTTCACTGTAATTATTATTAAAAGTTGTTAAACAACATGTAGTTAAAGGAATATAAAAAGTGCAATTGCGGGGTTGTTGTTATCGATGTCCTACTCGCCACTAAGGATTGATCCTGTGGTTTATTACGCTCTTCTATCTATGGCTGCCCTGCCCACCCTTTTCTATTTTATTGTAAATATATTATTGTGAGGTAAATGCTTTCACGTAATGCTCAGTCACTAGAGCATGCTTGTGGTGACCCACTCTACATGCACATGCACTCTAACCTGTAAACACGAGGAACACTGTAGTGCCTTGCATCCTCACTAATGACAAATTCCAGATTCATGTAGTCCTGTAGCTGTGACTGTACTGCAGAAGACCAGTTAACCAAAACCTGTACACGCCATAAACGCAGCCTGATGTTGACACCTCAGAGGATATAACGCTCTGAAACAGTATCGCAGACCCCACACACAAAGTGCAGAACAAAGAGCACACTGGGAAATGTGGAAACTTTCTTTTCTCTCTACAGCTACATTTGTGTTGGTCGTGTAATCAGCAGTGTATTTATATTTGGCTCATGTGAACATGTTTTTGGCTGACATTTGTTTTCGTGGATTTATCATTAAACAGTTTTCGGAAAAGCACTTGTTCTGGCAGCGAGTGAGCTGTTTAAAGGTTTTAAAGTTGTCACGCGCTTAACGCCGACACAACTTTGGTCTCACCACCTCACACGAGTGCCATGTGTCATTGTGACTTTCGCCTGCTTGTAGTTTGGATGAATAGTTAAACTTCTCTAGAGAAAAAATAAGTTACTGCAATGCAGAATATGCAATGTTCAAAGTTTTATAGGGACTGAGGGTAATGGAAACATTTGCATGCTGATGAGGGTTGTTACTGACTTCAGTGTTTTTGATATCAGAATATTAGAAATCTTTTTTTATTATTACTTGCCTTCCTGAGAGTCATCACAAAGTGTTCATCTGTTTAATTGCCATTCACCAATTTCAATATCACACTGCATCAGCATATGGTTTCTGCATGCCAGCTTCACTGGTGTTTACTATTACAAACGACAGCCAAGTCACAACTGGGCACTGTACAGCACAAACTCAAAGCTAAGCTTAGGCTCCATGTGCTACTATGCTATTATCAGTAATTATCATAGACCTCTATACAGTTTGAGGCTACTGATGCTGTAGTATCTGTTGAGCTCTTATTTCCAATCCCTCCTTACTGACTTCTTGTGATTCAGTGTCTTTTGTGTATGTTTTTCACATTGTATAAAATGTAAAAAAATAAAAATATCAAAAGCACATGTCATGCTTATTGGAGTAATTTGGTTTCTAATAGTAGCATGAAGCTCAAAATCAGCCCTTCAGGTATTAGTCTGATGTAATTACTAAATAAGAATAAAGTAAGAAATAAGTACATAACTACAAAACATATGGTTAGGTGAGTAACTGAAAAGCTTCATGAAGGTAATAGCTCTGAACAGCTGGTATTTCTCCTGAATGAACTGGAATGTTTTGTTGGAAACCGGAAAGAAAACCACAGCAGATTGATTTATGTGGTTATGTTTTTATTTTTTACAAAACCAGGTTAACAATTCTCCAAATATTGGAAATAGCAGCAATTCCTTGCAAGATAAGCCTAACAAAAGTACAGTGAAATAAATAAATAAACAAAATTAAAACCATGTGGCTGGACTATACAAGTGTTGAGGAAATTGTGGAACAGCAACATAAAATCTCAAGTGTCCAGTCTGCGTTTCTTCATGTATTGTCCTTGTCTGTATGGACTGACGGCTTCACCTGTAAGATTGAAAAAGTAGAAATAAAGTTCACATTGTGGCTCACTGACACATCAGTGTCTCTGCTCATGAAACTTCACCTGGTCTCGCCTGATACTGGTTCTGGTTTTGAGGTCTGTGCTGAGTTCTGCCCTGTCCTCCACTGTACAACGGGGCCTCATCTGGAGGTCTGCCCGGGGCTCTCTGGGGTGTTTTACTGCGTGTGAGCATCTTGTGATTCCCAGGTGTGCTGGGCCTACACTCTCGGGAGGGCAGGCCGCCTGTAGGAACATCCAGCTCCTCGATCCCCTCCAGAGTGAAATCCCAGAGCTCAGGATCATCTGCAGAGGAACACCACCGACAGGCCTGAGTGAGGCAGACTGGTAAAAGGTAAAGAAAGGCAGCTTAACTGACCATACTGTGAGGCATGTGGAGCCCCCTGGTGGTGGGTAACAGCACCTGCTAAATGCTCGTCCTTGCTGCTGGGCTTCCCGTGTCCAGTGGCAGCGCTGTCTCTGAAGGCGGTTACACCTTCATGACCTGCAGAACAGATAAATCTTCATAAACAACGTTCCAACTTTACATCTGTGGTGAAGATAAACCTGTCAAATGCCTGAGGCTGCTGCTCATGAAAACTTTTACCTCCATTGGATCCTTGTCCAACAGCGACCTCTGCGTCCTCACACTTGGTTTGATCTTGTTTCTGCTGCAGCCTCTTGGCCTCCATCTCGCTCCTGAACTTCTGTTGAAGCTGCTGCTGCCTCAGCTTTCTCAGCTGTTTTGGGTCTGTGAGCTCTTCAGACCTGATGACGTCCGCCGAGTCCATGACAGGCCTGAGGACAGGATCAGTGATCGTATGACGGGATGAAGATGAGCGTCATTAAGAACAGAAACTAGAGGCAGTACTGTTTACCTTCCACCAACGTTCTCACTCTTCCTGTCAGAAGCAGGGCCAGCATTAGGAGTATGAACTTCTGAACAGTTCTGGTTCTGGTCGAAGGCTCGGGGCTCCAGCGGTGTCTTGGCAGAAACGACCGCAGACCTTCCCTCTCGGACCAGGCTGGAGAACCGGGCTTTCTCCACAAACGGTTCACCCTCAGAGCGCTTAGTCTGGGCTGGGTTGAGAGGAGGAGGAGGCTGTGGTAGAGGAGAAGTGTAAAGATTCAGCAACCAGATAAACCAAAGACAGTAAAATCAAAACAGGCTTGAGGTTTATGTCTCTACAGTATCTGACCTGTTTGGGGATCTTGTTAATAGATAGGAGATATTCTTTATCCAGGATGCAGTTCCCAAGGGCATTACCGAAGCATCTTAGCAAGACAAAAAAATGATTCAGACTTCTTATACCGAAACACATTCCAAAAACAAAAGTGGTTATTTATGATGTATTAATTCATAATAACTATAAGTATGTAGTACTTCAGTGCTCTCTTCATGCCATCAGTCACAGCTTCCTTTCTCGCCTTTTCCAGTGACAGAGCTTTAGACTTGAGTCCCTCACTGACTCCGTAGCCTACATCCTCATGAAATGACCCATCCTGAAGAAAAGTAAGTTACACAAAATCTCATCAATCAAAAATATTGCGGATATTACAGTCAGTATAATACAATAAATGTGGCTAGTGATCCAACCTTCAGCTGCACTTTGACAAACGCACTGACTCCGACATAAAACCTCCCATTGATCAGATCTACAAAGTCTGTAAAACACAACGTGTTTGTTAATCTGTGTATCAGTGGATTGTATCTAACAGGAACCTGTGGCAACAGGAAGCTCTTCAAGTCTCACCGACGTTCTGCTGGGAGATGGAGTGAGACCATCCGTTGTATCCAAACATTTCATTGGCAAGACTGATGACACGATGCCCTTCAATATAGCAAACCTGTTAAATTCAGAAACAGAAACAGTGGTGCCAGCACAGTTACATCCAAGTGACCTTAAGCTACTTTCGGTTGTGAAATTGAAAAAGGAAATTTAACTCATGCTCCTGCTGGATTTTACTAATATTTTGAAATTTGCTTCACAGACTGAGGAAAAACACAGAATGACTGGAAGAGAGATGAACAAAAACCTGCCTTCTGTCCTCCTCCAGCTACTCTGCTACTGATGTACTCTGGTCCCAGCTTCTGTTGCAGAGCGCTGTGCACTGCCTGGTACTCCTCAGCTGTGTAGGTACACTGTTAATACAGAAAAGAAAAAAATCTAATTATAACGCATTTATTCCAGAGCACTGTGATTATCTTTGTTATCAACTGGAGCCACTTGAAGCTGGGTTCAACCTATAACCTGATAAGGAGTGACGTCTTTTTCAAGCTTCTTCATTTATGTCTTAGTAACTTCCACCACAACTAGTTCTGCTTTTTCTATTAACCCATTTCACTCAGATGCCTTTTATAAAGCTGTCGGGCATTCCAGCTTCTAGGATTATCTCAGTGTTTACAATTGTTGTTTGAAAACCCCAGTCAATATAAAAGTTGGAAAATGACTAAAAAGACACATATTAACAAAATAGACACAAAATTATTGTTCCAGCTCTACTTTTTTTGATTTACACACCGAGGGTGGCACACACAGCTCTACTGGGTGAGAGTCATCCTGGAGAGATTAACAATGCATTACAAAACACACACACACACACACACACACACACACACACACACACACACACACACACACACACACACACACCCCTTCAGGAATGAGTCTGGGTCACAGTTTGCCAGACTTCTCCTGTAGCCACCTACCTGCCCGAAGCACCTGGGTGCAGAGACAGTCCTCTCCTCGGTGTTAGTGGACATGATTGCTCCGCTGAAATAAGAGCAGATGAGCTTTAATTGGTGCAGGTAAATGTCAACTCCTCTAACCTACCTAAACCATCTAAGCTAGCTTTAGCTTTAGTTAGCTTTTAAAAGCTGGAGTGGACAGAGGAGATGCTAACTTACTGATCGAACTAAACACAAGCCTCAGCTAGCTTCGTAACATCGTAACAGCGCTGACTGAAAGTCGCTATAAGTTAGTCAATCTTTATAAAAGCGAACTCACCTGTTAAACTTCATCAAAAGTACATTTAGAGGCGAATAAACAGGAATATTTGCTACATTTTAGCTAAACTGAACTTCCCGCTCGGAAACCGGGGGCGGAGCTTCTGCTCTGCTGCCTTCACGACCTGTGGGAAAACAGAGATGGGACAGTGGCTGTAAAGATGAAAGGTGTACACAGTCTGCTAAAGCTGATATACAGCCTAGAAAAATATATGTACAGGCTGTATATATAATATATATAACTGTTGTGATAATTGTGCAACCATTATTTCTGAAATGTCTTATACTACACTGTATAATCTGGATTGTTGACCTTGCTGTTGTTGTTGACTGGTTATTTAACTTTAGTTTTATGAAAAACTGCTTGTGGGGAGTAGTTTCTACACAGGCAGTGGCGGAAGTGGCTTCAAATATATATAGGACATATTTTTACTTTTACTTTTAGATAAAAGTTTGACAATAAATCTCTCTTTTTCTGTAACTGACTTTAAAATGTGACTTCCGCCGTGTCTGTGTTGACACTGTGCAGAGTCTTGCAGGGGTTTTACAGTTCAGGGTTAATGCGCTCATCTTTGATCCAATAACAGTGTTTTGCTGCTCGAACAGATTAGCAGTCATAACATGCACATGTACGGTGTCACGCTTTGGCCTTTGCCATGGATGCTCTCTGCCTAACGCTAAACAAAAACCACACGTTTTGATTCCTTATGCACCTTTGAGTTGTTTTAATCCGTCGCTTTATTTTAATGAAGCTGCTCACGGGACTCAGTGGAAACAGGGGATTAGACCCTGTCTGCAAAATGCATTGACAGATGGTAAAACACCCACTGAGTTAAACTGCATAGATTGGGGTCAGTGCTGGACTCCACCACATCCTATTTTCTTCATTTAGTAGAAGCTGTGTAGCACATGTAGATGTATCTGCAGCACCACAGCTGCACACCTGTGTGTAGCCCTGTGTTTACAGTACAAACACCGTATCCTGTTCTGTAATGGAGGACGGTCCGTGTACAGTTTGATTTCTCCACCAGACCAAAAGCTGGGAAAACGAGAAAACGATTCGTTTTTTTATTTTCATTCACGAGAAAACGGCTTAAAATCCAACTTCCAGTCTAGTTTTGAAAAACCAATATTAATATTATTGTTTATTAAAGCGGGGCTTTGGTTAAATTCATTTTTTTCGCTCACCTCAAGAGAAACGAGAAAACCGCTGTGTTAACTTAAGGACACATTACCCACAAGGCCACTTGATTTCAGTCAATATAGTCAGGAAAGGTAAAATATAAATTCAACAGTCTGACGGACCGAGGACATAATGTGTTTTAAAACCAACATGTATCAGTGAATCTGTTTCCTAAATGATGATTTAACACCTGAGAAATGAAATAAAAATGATCTGTGCGCTCTTGAGCCATGACTGGACCATGCGCTGGTGTGTTTTTCCGTTTCTCCTCCCAGTAATCCTCTGTTGCATCTCTACAACCACAGGCGCATCCACGTCGCTGCCGCTCGCCGCCGCGTCCAGGTTCGCTTTGCATCTCGTCAAAACAAAGCGGGGGCGAGCCAGAGAGCCAGGGAGCGAGCGAGCGAGCGGCGTATGCTTCATGAATGAGTCCCTCGCCACCACACCGCAGGTCGGACCCTTCATCTGCCCGAAGCCCGTGTGGGTGCGCAGACCTGCGCTGAGCGGTAAAGGAGCCGTCCGCCGATGAACCCGGGCAGCAAACACTCCCCGTCAGTTCTACATGAGCGTTTCATCCCAACAGGAACCACACGACAGGATCAGAAACGGTGAGTGCTGGCTACAGTGGGCGGGCAGAGGCGCATGATACACGGCAACTTTGTAGCCATTATGATACAGTTTTCACCTATAGGTGGGCTGTAGGTGGCTGATGCTTCTGCGCCAGTCGGTGTGTGTCCGTGAGGTTTTGTTTACAGGAACACTTTGCCTCATTCTCGTCCGCACAGGTAGAAAAAATAGAAAAACCTCCACGTACGCACGACGGGTTGTACATTCCTCCCTGTAGGATAAACGTGGACTGTTCATTGCACGTCTGCAATCGCATGATTGGTTATCGCACGTCTAATAAACATGTCGCATGCGGTGCATTAGGAAAACGATGGGCCAGAAACGCGCTGTAGACTAGTACAAATGAAAAGTGGCATCGATCAGACTGTAGTCGCCCTAAAACACAAGGAGGAGGGGTGAACAAAAGCAGAAATGCCCAGACTGGCGTGGCATGGCGGGCAGACTGGGAGCAGTCTGGCTGAGATGGGATCCTGCGCTGATGAAACTGCAGGGCAGTGCTTCAGAAAACACACTGGTCATACATGCTATCACTTGCATACATGGTGGCAGCAAAGGAGGCTTGTGCCTTTGTCTACAGCAGCCCAGACTGTTGTTCTCCCCTCTGGCCAGCGGATGGTGCTTCTCTGTGTCCACTGTGTTTCACTGGGGAGACACCCAAACAGTCTGTTATACTGTAATAATGTCCTAGTGCCAGAGAAACCGCTGTGGCTACGTGACTTTTACAGGGATAACACACACACACACACACACACTCACACTCATACTGAACGTGTACACACATGCATTTCCTTTTTTTCCTCTGATGTAATTTGTGTGATTGTGGTGAGACTGGAGCTTACATAGGCTGGGCCCTTTCACTGTGTTGAAATAACTGACAAAATAAGGAAACTGAAAACATCAAACTGGTTTTATAAGTCTTCTGGGAAGCTATACAAATGTGCGGCACATCCTGTGTCTATGTCGCAGTAAGTTTTACTCTACGTTGTTTGTGTTAGTGCTGTAATGTGGCTTATTTCATTCACTGGATCAGAGGAGGGAGTATCATGAGGGTGTCGGGCATTTTTCATCGGTGCCTCATGCAGCTGCCTGATCAGCTATGTGATCAATCCTGTCCTGTTTGTCGACACCTTTACTCAAACCTTAACAACTATTTGCCTTTCATTTCCCTTCTTGTGTTCAGATGCTTGATGGACTTCGGCGGAGGCATGCCTCCAGGCAGTCCCCCCGACCCCTGTCCCTCAACTTCAGCACCTTCTCTGCCCCTCCCCCGAGCCCAGACATGGACAGCAGCACCGAGCATCCAATCAGGAGGTAAGTTGGTTCCTGGGATTAACATTTCACGACTACATCATCCTGGGAAATGCATGAAATATTCATTAAGATTCATAAAAACCCGACCATCACCGGTCCCAGAAGATTTCATAACCCACAGAGCTTTGCCTGAAACACACGTCGACCTAATTAAAATAATCTCCGGCTGGGATGTTTGATTGACTCATGTATCAGTTTGTACACTTGTTTTTCTTTGTTGTTTGTGTGTCCACGGGTGTGGGAGGGGATCTGTTGTTAACTGTCATCCTGTCTGCAGTGGCGAAAAGTACTAAAGAAATGTACTGCACATAGAGGCACTGTACATTAAAGTGAAAACATTATTCTAAAACTAAATAATTATGCATGAGCACTTTTACTTTTGGTACTTTTTCTCTGATAATATGTTAGTACTTGAACTTAGGTAACAGCTAAAGTCAAAACCACAACCAAAGAGGGCGAGACCACAAAACTAGACACGTCAAATTTGTCTATAGCTCTATCTGCTACAACAAACATGCAGTAGGAGGAACATCTAAAAATTGCTCCTGACCTCTGTGCACTGTTACAAAGCTCTGCAGCTGAGAAGAGACTATAGATACTATGTAGGGTGCCTGTAATCTCAAAGCTTCCCATGAGATTTTGCCCTTATACCAACTACACTCTTCGTCCAACATCTCTACTGATGTGACTCAAAGAAAAACCAGGAGGACATTTAAAAATAAGAACTGCAAACATGGTCAATAGTCAAATGTAAAGGGACAAGCTCGATGAACTTTGCAGAAGATGGATCAATCAACACTACGGCAGCCCAGCAGGACTTCCTGACAGGCCCACACTGCTAGGACCTAAAATATGATCAACATCTGAAAAAATCATCATCTGCATCCTGGTAATCAATGTAGTCAGTGATTTGGTAGGTTTGCCAAAATAAAAACTAGAATGATCCAGTTACTGGTTGTATTTAAAGCAGGATATTTACATCAATAAACCACAGTTATGATCGGAAAAATAAATCAGACAATACACAGGCAATATACTGAGATATCACTGCAGTTGTGGTGTTGACTGGTCAATAAAATCCAGAGACAGAGACAAAACAGAGTAAACATGCGACCAAGTCCGAGACAGGACCAAGACCTTCAGAAAGTGGTCTTAGGACCAGTCTGACAGAGACTAGTCTCGAGTACCACCACACTAGTACCAATAACAAGGAAATATTTAATTTAGGAATAATATCTCTTATGTAGTTTTTCTACCAAAAGGCTCAGACAAACGTACAATAACACTGCAAACTGACAAGAATAAGGAATAGTTCAAATTAGGGAAAATTCTTCTATTGATAAAAAATAAATGAGAGAATTTATACCACTGTTATGTCTGCATGCTGCAGATATGAAGCTACAGACAGCAGCTGATCTTAGCTTAACTTAGCATAAAGAGTGAAAGCAGGGGAAACAGCTAGCCTCGCACTGTGCTGCTATGACAAAAACAGACTGACCAGCAAGTGTAAAACTGTGTAAACATGATGACAAGACTCAGTTTTTGTCTGGATTAAACAAACAAGGTGAAACATGTTGATTAGTGAACATTATACTGGTCTGACAGGTTGTGTTACCTTAGGACCCAGCTACTCCTGGTGGTAGAGTCATATTCACTCTACAGACGTGAGAGTGGGATCGGCCTTCTCAAAAGACAATATTTCTGCGTTACTTGTTTGACCTTTACCATTTAGCAGCCTCTCAGTGTTCATAGCCTACACTATGCTGCATGTGTGACTCTGTTAGACAGGGCAGAACAACTTGTTTTTCCAAGATATCCTCAGGGCGTATAAAAGAAGAGAAACTGAATATTAGCATTTAATACACTATGTGTGTCATCATCAGTGTCAAGAATCCAGCACTGCTCTGACACTAGCCTCGCACTGTAGATACTAGTCTTTACTTCCGCTGTGCTGCACCAGCTGTGCTGAAAATGGAAGAGCAGGAAAACCTTTATTGTCCTGTATTGTGTCACTGCTTCCTATCCCTGTTTTTGTAGCTGTTAATAAGCCAGACTACGTCCTCTTCCACCTCCTCTCTGTACAGTGACAAGCACAAAGTCCCAATGCTTCAGTCTTCTTACCCTGCAGTTCCTCTGGTGCTGTGCATAAACATTTGTTTGCATCAATGGTTGTATTGTACTGACAGAGAGGGAGGAAGAGTATGCCCCCATCAGTGCATGTGCTATTGTTTCCTTCTCTTCTGAGACTTCGGGCAGTGTGGTGGTGTCCCACCTCTCGGCTTGGCTCCACCCATCCTGCTTTTAACACGCTGCCCTCTCTCACTGTGCATCATCCTGTCCTACTTCTCTCCTCCTCTGTCACTGGCTGTTCTTTGTATTGTCATTGTGCTTTTTTCCCTCTGCACACTCCATTTCTCTGTCTGACTCTCATTACTTGTATTCTCCTTTCCGGCTGTCTCTCGTGTGCCTGCTCTGTGTGTCACCTCATCACCTGACCGTCCTTATTCACTTTACTTAGTGCATATTCTTGTTTTTCGTCACTTCTGTTACATCTCCCTCATGAGGACTCTGCACCGGCTGAAGTTGATGAGCTCCCCTAGTCTCAGTGAGCTGGGCAAGAGCGAGAAAAGTTCTCCAGAGGAAAGAGGAGAGAAACAGAAGAGAGCAGGAGCCAATGCCACTTGGAACAGGTATATTAAATAACATCGCTACACATAACAGCTGATGCCTAAATGTGTTTGGAGCACTAATATAAATGAGTTCATGAGTACGTTTGGTGTTGCAGCATCCACAATGCTGTCATAGCAGTCTTCCAGAAGAAGGGTTTGGCAGATAACGAACTCTACTTCCTAAATGAAGGTGTCCGGTAAGTTTAGACATCCACAGAAACAGCCACAAGCAAAAACAGTAGAGAGACAACTTCCTTATTTTAGACCCTTGATGTCATTTTGCACCATAATAAGTATAATTACTGTCTGTCCTGTGTTTGCGGACTGTTTTCTTGTGAATGAGTTTGTTTGTGCCTGTAATGTACTGTACTGTATAGGCCTGAGGAGTCATGTGGTCATGCCAGATATCTTATTATCTTTCCAAACCAGACCCGTCCCTTCTATCACATCAGGAGGTTATAGCTCAGTAAACACATTTACATGTGCAGAAAAGCCACAAGGCGACTGAGACGTATTTTATCAACTACACTGGAGTATAATAGGCGACAACAGGGTGTTTAGAAGATTGGTTTTCATCTTGTAGTTCTGTTATGTGTAATTGCATAGCACCATGTAATTAACTGAGCAGTAAATTGCAGGATATAAACGCACAGAGATTTGGTTATAGATAATGGTTGAATACTCTTCTTTATATATTTATGTATGTAAATTATTACTTTTAAAATGAAGCAAATGTGACATGTTTGTTTTCTCAGACATTTGTTGAAGACTGAGCTGGGGTCCTTCTTCACAGAGTACCTTCAGGTAACACACCTTTTATATTAAAGGAAATGTGATCCAGGGGTGGCTGCAGAAAACTTTATTCAGATACATGAAACCGACTGATATGTGAGACAGGAATATTCTTGTGGAACCTCCAAGATGCGACATTTAAAGTAGAAACTCAGCTCTGCAGTGACAGTACCTCAGACGTCCATAATTACTGTTTTCTTCTCACAGAACCAGTTGCTGACAAAAGGCATGGTCATTCTGCGGGACAAAATAAGGTTCTACGAAGGTACAGCAGATATAATACCCAGTCTGGAAATACGCTGGGAATGTCTGCGTCAGAGCATTAGTGTTTAATCACTGTCTTTCTGGTTTGGGCTTACGTGATTGATGCAGGTCAGAAGTTGCTCGACTCTCTGGCAGAGACGTGGGACTTCTTCTTCTGTGATGTTCTGTCGATGCTGCAGGCCATCTTTCACCCGGTTCAGGTACAACCATTTTAAGAGTTGGTAGTTGTTTGTGTTTGCTGCTCAGCGTCTCAATTTCAAATGGTTCTCCTGTTTTCTGTGTCCTGCGTGCAGGGTAAGGAGCCCTCTGTGCGACAGCTCGCTCTGCTTCACTTCAGGAACACTATAGTCTTGAGTGTAAAGTTAGAGGACGCCTTGTCTCGACCTCGGGCCCGGGTGCCTCCCTCTGTTACACAGATGCTGCTGATTCTACAGGTAGGCCTAGCTTGTTACACTGACATTCTCACAAGACTCTGCAACCATGAAATATTTGCTACTTTGAATTTACATAATTATAAAACTTTGTTACTGATTTTTTTATTAATAGAGTTGAGCAGTAAGGATGAACTTAAATTCACACTGTGTTTGTTTCTAGGGAGTCCATGAGCCTTGTGGTGTGAATGAGGACTACCTGAGGCTGGAGGCTCTGGTTCAGAAGGTGGTGTCACCATACCTGGGCACCCATGGGCTTTACTCTGGAGATGGCACTGAGGGCCATTGCTGTGTCCTGGGTGAGACTTTGTGTACATAAGCCCAAAAGTGCAGTGTTAACAATTAAACTTTGCGTCTTAATGAGCAGCTCCCCTTCTTTTCCTCTCGTCTTTCAGAAAAGCGTTTACAGTGGGGTTGGCCCAAGTCTGCAGATCAGCCATCTAAAAACCCTGTGGTACGATCAAAAAGCTACAATATCCCTCTACTGCTGACCCCGGTGGCTGAGTATGACCCAGATGCCAGTTCTGTAGGCAGCGGAGGAATTCGGCGCCACTCAGCCTGTGAGATTATTTCTTGCCTGGAGGAACAAGGACTAGCCTACACTGACCTGGCTCCAGGATCTGAACTGTCTGGCCCCTCCTCCAACAGGCTGTGTGTGGCCTCTCAGTTCAATGGTATGACACAGATTAAGAAGTCTGTATCCAATCATTATGTTAGTTATTATTTGAAAAATGTAATGTACATAATTGAATAATCCATAATAACCCAGCATTCTGTTATTCACAGGTATCGGACAAGCAGGAGCCAGCGCCATGGACTCCATTATCCCTCTTCATTCCTCTGGAGCCCTGCATGGCACTGAGGCCACAATGACAATGACGGATCTCAGTAAAGGTGCATCCTCCTCACCACCCAGTGAATCATCCAGCCCTGAAACCATAATTGGACAAGTGCTAGAGTCTGCAGACTCAGACTCAGATGGGATATTTATTGATTTCCCACCTCACTCCTCAGAGGCTATGGGGTACAGCCGCGAGAGCAGGCAGAGCACTGTGTAGCTGTGGTTGCCTTAGGATCGCACGCCACCAATATGTATAGTAAACTTTTGGGATACAGATAAAATAAATACATTTCACTGAATGGGTACCATCTTCCTTTTTTACTGTAGTACTATGAGTTTCCATGACAAAACCATTTGAAGCGCTTTCAGTGGTCGTTGAAAACCTTGTAACTCTAGAATGTCCGGTCTGGTTTTTAAGACTCATACACACATAGTCCCACTACTGTAAAAACATATTAATACACCTGAAAATGGTTCTGAACATCTGCACAGTTTTGTTTGAGCAGCATTCGGTACAAACTGCCCTGTCCTGTGGTTTTAGCTACTTATTTAGCAAGTTTTAATTGGATTAAATATTTGTGATGCACTTTTTAAAATGTGCATCTTCCACAAAAACAACTGGCTTAGAAACCATAGGCTGGATAAGTACCGAGACATGGACTAATGCCTTTTGTAGATTTGTTGAACTGCAAAAGTAAACAGTAGATTATATCGTCTCTTTGTGTAAACCACATCATCTTTCATCCGCACTTAAAATCACAGAAACCAAAGTTGGAGTTATGAGGTTTTTACGTCAACATCGGCACAGCATGGAAACGGTCAGAAACTTCACATATTCATCGTGCTCTAAATCTTCATGGATTCGTGCGTGTGTGTTTTGAACCTCACGTGAGTTTATTTTTTTCTGTTTACACTCTGTTGTCTGCACATTTGGCAGTAACAGTAAATGAGGCTTTCTGCTTTCATTTTTTATATCACTTGATGAAAATGTGGGCTGTTCAGTTATTTTTTATTTTCATAGAGGTCTAATGCAAAATTTCCTCCTTAGAGGAAACATCAGTGTAATGGCATTTGTTTTTATTAGCTTTGTACAGCAGGTGTTGAGGAAGACGCCAATGTTTATTGTTTACATTTGACAAAGACATGAATATTTTGACTGAATGTTGTCTCACACACTGTATTTTGCACCACCACTACCTTGTAAATAAAAGTGTACTGTTGGTTTTTAGGACAGGTAGATAGTGTAAAGTGAGCTTTTACCTTGAAATGAACTGAGATTTTAATAAGGGCTTTTTAACAGAATCTTTTTTAAATGATGTTTTACCTCAAGCGTTTTGTACTTTACTTTTTTTGACAATCTATGATGTCTATGGGGTTGTACTTTGTATTAATTTGTTATACTAGCCCAATAAAAATAAATAAATTTGAGTGATATTTAAAAATGTTATGACTGTTCCTTCTTCTGTTTTGGACAGCAAATGTATTAATATTGCCGTGTGTGGAGGACATTTTGAGTAAACATAAAGTTTTAATTAAAAAAAAAAAGAGTAGTACTACTTACTCTAATAACTTTTTCAGCGTATTTCCGATGACACAGCACACGTCCTTGGTCAACTCAATGGCCAGATTTTTTTATTTTTTCAGTTTTCAGCTGTAACTTGTGGTCTTCATCAGCAGTTAATATGAGGAAGACATCTAGAAAGCGTCAGATCATCTGGTTTAATCATTCTCTGTTTTCAAAATACATACTGTCATAGTATCTATCAAAATAAAATCCACACACTTATAAAATCGACAGGGAATTGTCATTGCTCATTTCTGGTACAACGAAGTGTGGTGACCATGGGCACTTGAGTCTAATTAAAATACGCACAAAAAAAACAAGCTTTTGTTTTAAAAGTACTGACCGGAAGTCTAACAGTTACTGCCGGAAACGGAACGGAAGCGACAGCTAGCTTGAAGCTAAATGCTAACTACTCAACACTCGTCGCTGTGGAAAATAGCGTTAAATCCTTTGTTTAAATGTTTTGACATTACAGTCGCAGGCGAAGAGGGGCTCTTCCATACGTCTGTTTTGAGGAATAGGTTGACGGACTCGCTGAGCTCGGTAAGACATGTTTGAACTGTTTTGTTTGATGGGTTTCACAGCTTGGCTAATGCTACAGCTAACCCAGCTAACATACAGTACTGGGCTTCCCCAGAGAGAGTTGTGAAAACCTGGACACTACGGTGGAGTGCATGACTACAGTTAACTCTTATTTCATGTCAGCTTGTCATTTATGGAGCGTGTTATCCTTCAGATAATGAGGCTGCTGTGTTGTATTTCGGTTTACTTTCAGGTCTCTGTGTGTCTGTGTGTCTCTGTGGCTGTGGTCTCCAGTCCCTTCCCAGTCTCTGGATGTGGATTATACTGGCCCTGTGCCAGTCCTTTGTAGATGAAGATGTCCCTGGCCCAGCGAGTGCTTCTCTCCTGGATCTTCGCCCTGATCTTTCTCATCATGCTGGTTCTCAAGCTGGACTCCAAGATCCACTGGAACTGGTTCCTCATCTTCCTCCCTGTCTGGACCTTTGACACCATCCTCATTCTCATGCTGATCGTGAAGATGGCGGGACGCTGCAAACCGGACTTTGACCCCAGGGATGGTGAGCAGAGCCTAAAAAAGAGGTTGTGGTACCTCACAGCGCTACTCCTGAAGGTGGCTTTCTGTCTAACCCTGTGCTCCCGCCTAGAGAAGCTCACCGACATGTTGGTCAGTGTGGTGTGTGTCCCTCTGTGGGTGCTGCTGATTGGGGCGCTGGTGGAGCTGGGACACAGTGTTTTCCACTACCGGAGGGATTGAAAGAGAGGGGTCTGGTCCTGAATTGTAACACGGGACAAAAACTTTTGACACCCGAACACCTCTTTCTCTAGAGACACCAGTACAATCTGCTGGATCAGGAACTGACACTGATCTGATTAGTGGATTGTGTTTCAGACACATGTGAATGACATTAAAGTTCTTATCGTCAGTATCATGAAATTTACTGTTTCTGCTGAAAGTTACCACAGGTTGCAGGCTTAGCAGTCCCCAATGAATTCTTACGGGTGTGGTATACAGGTGCAGGAATATTTGTTTTTTGTGTTCATGTTACTGGCTTCTGGTTTGCATTCAGGCAACAGCAGAATAAGAAAAGATGTCCAGGGTTAGAGGGACATTAGACCTTTGATCACATGTAAGCTAGTTAGACTGAGTTTAAGACAAGAGCTAAGCGAACATCCACTGTGACATAAAATGTGCACTTCCTCGCTACACTCAGTAGTGGTTGTACAATCCACTTAAGAACAGAGAACACACATATGTACACAGAAATACAGTAATGTTTAATGTGGTATCTGTGTAACACTGACGCCAGCAGTGTGAAGTCACCCACTCTGCACTAGCATGCACTGAGTGCCCCTGAAATACATGCTATGAAAACACTGTTGCTAAATATCACTATATCACTATTTGTGCCTTTCTGTACAGCAGATTGAAATCTCTCAGTTTCAGTATATGTTGTACACATGCAGTACAATACAAAATGTGTCTGTACATACCACAGGATCTCCCTCTGCCACTGACACAACTTGATTTGTTCCTCTTGCTATGTGGATTAAATTAAAAGTCCTTTTGCACGAACTGGTCACTTTATTAGGTATAGTGGGCTGTTTCGGCTCGTCCCCTAGTTGGGGTTGCCACAGCGGAGCACAGCGATTTGGTAAGGTTTTTACGCCAGACGTCCCTTGGCCACTTTATTAGGTACACTTGTAAAATCCATTGCAATCCATAATAGTAGCTCTTCTGTGAATTCTACTTTTACAAAGTTATAATCTCTCAGTTTTTAATTTAGGACTGTCTGAAAGTATAGATGTTTATCATTGTGGGCAGTGAATCATACTGGAGTGCATTTTATTAAGAGGAGGTCATAATGTTTTGGACACCCTATTTAAAATGAATTAAGGGGCCAAAACATTTGAAACACCTCTTCACATAACATACTCCAGTAAGTCTCCACTGACCACAATGACCTTCATAATGCACATGTAGTAGAATTATCACATTTCTGACAGTTTCAACTTAAAAACTAAAAAATTATAACTTTGTAAATGTGGAATTCATGGCAGAGCTGTTGGATTGTACAGGTGTACCTAATAAAGTGGCCAGTGAGTGAATGTATCTGGTTGCTGTTTCAGTCTGCGTGATTCTCTCATATCCTGAGGAAGGCAGAGTCTGTAGGTTGAAGCTCAGAACAAGTTGTGTGGTGCCTCAAGACAGCAACCTTAAACATCAAGTAAACGCACTACACAATATCTCCTGAGACACAAAATCCACCACAGCTACAGAAAGGGTTTGCTTGACATTATTATGGACAGGTGGTTAAACTGTTATTAAAATGCTGTTGCCATAACTTTTCCCACCATCACCCTGTTTAAAGGGTGTGCTCAATAAAGACATGCAAGATTGTGACTGTTTTATCAGAAACATTGTGTTTAATATTTGTTGCTTTGGTGGAGATCAGATCAAATTTCATGACCAGTTTATGCTGAAAACCAGGAAACTACAAACAGCACCAGTACTTTTTCTGTGTCAGTTACATTAAGCTGGCAGACACAAAGCCGGAGTAAGTGACTGTGGCTGTTTCTTTCTATAGTGGACGTTTCTAATATCAGTAGGAAAACCACAGGTGAAATTATAAATCGCTGACCATTAAGCTGCTTTAAGATACTATAAGCAAAATGTCTGATGTGAAAATAGTCTGTTCCAACATGACGAGCATTTTAGCAGCATTAACAAGACTTCTAGCATCAACATGAAAGTAAAGCTCCGGCTGATGGGAAGTTTTACAGACAACCTGTCATGAAGTCAACCTATTAAGAGACATTAACATTTTGAATTGTCGATGACACAGACCTTCAGTGTTGGACCAACAGGACAAATGTCGATACCTTAATAAGAAGTAAAAGAGACATTAACAGTGACTAAGTCGATGTTTTGAACCATTTATTGAGAGGTTCTGATCAGAGTATAAATCACACTACCAAGTCTTATCTTATGAAATAAAATGTATTTACAACAAAATTTTCACATACATTGGTTTCAAATAAAAACAGACAGTAAATGATATAAATAAGTTCTATGGAAAATAAAACTTGTCTTACAAAAAATATATGCAATTTCTGTATACATTTTCTCACATTGGTGCCAATAACATCTATACTGTACAGTTTTGGTACATACAGTATCATTTACAGCCCCGTGTGAGTGAAACAAAGTCCAGTCTGAAAACAACTACTTACTCTGATTTCGGAGTGTTATAAACAACAAACTCCATCAACTAAAGCAACATGGCAAAGAGGATTTCAGCAGGAGCTCGGAGGCTCGCCGACATGTTCCAAGCAGTGAACGTAGGTGATTCCTATAGCAGGGCGTAAGGATGGTTGTTTTCAGATTGGTTAGTCCAGTACCTAAAATAGGTGCTTTAAGAGCGAAGCTAAGTAGTGCACAGGCACTGACACACGGGTCACATAACATTTCATATAAAGCCTACGTACATTCGCTAACAAACGTGAAGTGAGCTACTTAGCTTACATTCTTTGGCACTGTTAAAATACTTGGAGAAATGCGTCCTCTTCACTACGCTGCTGGAGTAATGCAACAAAGTAATGGAATGTATCTGCCCATTTTTTTATAAATTAGAAAGATCAGCTCATGTCTGAAGGTAGGACGCACTCTCAAACATTTTAACAAAGCCTTAGCGTAAGTTACACAGTAAAAAAAAAAAAAGAAACAAGACCACGTCTAGACATTCATATTAAGAAGTCTTTCTGTGTTTGCGGTGTGTGTGTTTTCAGGGGCTGTTTTAGCGAGTGCTGAGTGTCCTGTAGGGGCATGGCAGGTTTCCCCTGCACTGAGTCCTTTACTTTTGGTCCTTTTGAGGGCACAAGTGTCCGACTGTCAGATCCAGGTTTAGAGGAAGAGCCTTGAGAGTCACTGTGATGGTGGGGCTTAGGTCTACTGTCTGTGAAGGAAAGGGCCAGAGTTTGGTGAGCTTCCATCGGCTTAAAGAGGTCAAAGGTGATGAGCGTCCGTGGTGCTTTATGTTCTGGTGGTGCAGGACCAGATATAGGCTTCTTCCTCTCCTCTTTACTGTTGTCTTTATCCTTCTTTCCTTCTTTCTTAACCTGAATGTTTGCAGGCTTGGGAGTGCCTGTCTTCCCATCTTCTCTCCCTGACTTCGCCTGCACTCCCTGCGTACTCGATGTGTTGCTCTCCTTGCCCTCCCTGTGGCCGCTCTTCTCCTTTTTCCCGTGTGAAGACTTGTGTTTATGTGAAGAAACGTCTCGAGCGTCCTCTTTGTCTAGCTGTAAGTGAGACGTCGTCTGCGCGCCTCCCCTGTCTTTATCGTGCTCCCTCTCTCGCTTGATGTGGGGTTGTGTCTTTGAGTCCCACTCCTTGGCCCACTTCTCGTCTCTTTGAGCAGGCAGGGAAGTTTGAGAGACATTACTGCCCTCTCTTGTCCGCTCCTCGTCCTCTTTTTTCCTTATCTGTGGCAGCAGCTGTGACGATGTACCATCCTCTCTTCCTCCCTCAGCCT
This sequence comes from Helostoma temminkii, assembly GCA_900302695.1. Lineage (NCBI taxonomy): Eukaryota > Metazoa > Chordata > Actinopteri > Anabantiformes > Helostomatidae > Helostoma > Helostoma temminkii. The sequence goes on from OMLM01008130.1 coordinate 79,575, forward strand.
TAACTTTCTCCTGCTCTCTCATCCTGTCCTTCTCTCTGTCCCTGTCTTTCCCCCTGTCCTTTTTGTCCCTTTCCTTTTCTTTACTCCTATCCTTGTCCTTCTTCTCTTTAGGCCTTTCCTTTTCATCTCTGTCTCTTTTTCCTTTGTCCTTTTCCTTTTTGATTTGTGATGTGTTGTAAGTGCTTGTTATACTATCTTTAGTTTTCTCTTTTAGACCTTGACCTGACAGACTCGTCTTTTGATGCCTCTCTTCTTCCACATCATTCTCCTTCCTAATTCGCTGTGTTGACTTTAATGATGCACTGTCCACTCCACCCTCCCCATGGCCCTTATGCAATGTCTGGCATGTGTCTGCACCTCCATCTGCCCCTGCCTTATCTTCCTCTTTCTCATCTTCCCTGGTTTTAGGCTCCATTAGTGTATGACTGAGTACTTCTTCATTTCGGTCCTTCTTTACTAAAGGTGGAGACTGTGTCATCGACTCCTTTATCTTGTTCTCTTGCTCCTCCTCCTTAAAAATCTGTGCTGGAGTTTGTGAGGACAATCCCTCCCCATCCTCCAACTTTGTCACCGTCAGCTCAGCAGGGTCGTGCTCCTTCATCTCCATCTCATCATCTTCCTCCTCTTTGATATGAACTGTGACTTCTCCTGGTGCACACTTCTCTTCTTCCTCCTCCTCTTCTTCAGGGTGATACTGTTTGAGTCGGATATGCCAGGCCAGACTGCAGACAGCAGACACGGTCTTGAACTGGTGGACAACTCCTCTGGGGATGAAGTAGATGTCATTGTGGTAAAGCTGGATACGGGCATATCGGATCCCCTCCCTCCGTAGCTGGTTCAGCTTGGCATCATCGATCCACTGTACACACTGTGGAGGCAGTGACAGAAACACACAAGTTAATTATTGCACATTTGTCCATTAAATCTGGCAGAATATTTCAAAATACCATACAATAATTTAATAAATTGTTAATATAAAAAAATATCCGCATACCTTCAAAATTTATTTGAATATGTGATTTGATACATTTCAACTGCCACACAGAAAAAATGGACTCTCACCCACCTGAGACAATGGAGGTTCATGGAGATCCAGCTGCAGCCTCATGACCACATCTGGGAAATCTCCGGCATGGAAACACACTACATCTTTGGTGATCCGAGCAGGAGCGTCATCGCTGTAAGATAATAAAGTCCTGTTCAATGGTCTGACCAAAAATTTGGACACAATGAATAAATGGCAATTGTTTCCCACACATCACAGCTGTGAAGTGTAATTTGTCATCAGCACAAAACAAATTCAAATGCTTCCTTTAGGTCATAATAAACAGAGTAGTTATAATCAGGGTTTCTAACTCCATTGATCTGTTAGAGATTGTACTTTTACAACGACTTCTTCATTACTGCAATATTTACCGTCACTAGTGGGAGACGAGCTTCTTTACCACTGACAAACAAGTCAGTTTCTTTTTTTGCCATAAATTCTATGCAGAATGTGTAAATGTAAGTAACACCATACGTGTGCTGTAAATAACATCATTGTGTACTCACTCCTCTCCGCAGCGCACGGCCTTCAGAACACCTACAGCAGCAGTAGTTTGTCTCTCGAACCCCTGACCAATGTGGTCAGCGTGGGCTCTTGTCCGGTCCTCAAACAACATCTCCCGGGGCTCGCTAGCTCTGGGTAAATACTGCAGATTCTTTATCTCATTGGTGGACCTGAAATACATTAGTGCAGCTGTCAGATAATACTCAGTGTCTGGTAAAGTACCTGTACACAGCGTTTGCAGGTAGGAGATACAAGCAGAGAATATTTCAGTTGTTGCGTCAGCTGACGATGCTGGTGAGACGACGACACCTGCGCACTTGGGTACAGATTAGCAGACTCTATATTTCCACACACCTTTTCCTTTTAAAGGGTGATTTTGGCATGTCTGCCAAAGGAATCATCTGTTCTCCTGGTCTGACCCACATGATGGGGCCATCGTCGCTCTCAGTGTGGCTCTGTAGCCGCAGACTAGAAAATGTCCCCCAGGGCAGTGTCCGCTGCAGAAACACAAGGTGAGAAACCCAAAGTTACATAATGACTCACAGCAAAACACAGGAAAAAGTTAAGACAAATGCTCACTTGTACACTGGCTGTAAAGGTTTGTACATACGCAGACAGAACAAACACACTAACCTCCAGAAAGGGAGATTCCTCTAGCATGCTGATGAACTCTGGGAAGTAGTCCCCAACCTCCTCGTCCACAGCTCCAACCAGACTGACCTGCCGCATGGCCCCAGCACGGTAAGTTCCCTGGGAATATGTCCGCTTCACCTGCAACCACATACACCATTTATAGACAACTATTCAGAAAGTTGCAAACACAAAATACACTATGTGCACAAAAGTATTTGGCCACACCTGGAGGGATAATGGTAAAGAGCTGTTTTTCAGGGTTTGGGCTGGGCCCTTTATCTCCAGTGAGGGTCGATCTTAAAGCTTCAGCACACCAAGACATTTTAGACAATGCTATACTTCACAGAAACACTTCACAGTCCACTCCAGAAACATCTTGTGGAAAACCTTCCAAAAATAGTGGAAGCTGTCATTACACGTCATATACTAGCAGCTACACTGCTAGTATATGACGTGTAATGACTAAGCGGCTGAACACTTTAGTCCATATTGTCTAGTTTGACCTTTCCAGTGCACCTGTCTTTATTAAATCACCCATTAACAATACCAGCAGCATCTGCTCGCTAGTTAACCTTAAACACAAATATTTAGGTCTTTGTCCAGCACACTCAGCAGTCATCTAGGTAGAAAAATGTAAACACACAACAAAGGAAAGGGCAGGCTATTGTCACTGACTTACAGAGCTGTTTGTTGAAAATAGTAACTATTCATACCAATGCAAATCTGAAAAAGTTCACATAGTAAAAATAGAAATTGTACATGTGTCTTAAATGGCTTTATAAACTAAATGTTAGTGGCAGTAGATATGACATGATGTTTGCCAGCCTTTTCTTCTTCTTATTGCTTTCTTTCGATTATTATGTAGACAGTAACAACCAAGGCTGTGTATTTATGTATACACTTATTACTGTTCTTATGTGTATGTAGACATTTTCTATCTTAATTATTGTTATTGATTGTTCTGTGTAAGCCAGTGTTATTACCTTAATGATTTACTTCACAGCAAAATGTAGTGAAGTTAAAGCAGATACATGATTAAAACTGCACAGTAACACTATGTCAAAAATAACCAGGTGAATACATTTACAAAATAATCCTACCAACAGGTGCAACTTTGTTTCAATATAACCACTAATAGAAAAAAATTATAAACAATAACAAGTGGGAAGATGAGTTAAATGACGACCTTTTAATATTTATAGATAATGACAGCAGATGCTGCTACATTGAAAGGGTCCTGTGTTTACTTGACTAACGCCTACGTGTTGAAGTGTGAGGAGAGCTGTTCACTGAAAAATGTTCAGAGCCTTTCTGTGTCAGGGTGTTTTCCAAACAATGTCTTACAGTCTACAGTAAATTTTAACATAGGTCAAATACTCAAACTGTCTTTTTGGACATGAATAAAAGTATGAACACCACCGTCAAATTCCTACTCTCTTCACAGACAGAGCATCACGTCTGATACAGTTTTATGTGGTAGAATTAATTTTGTAGTAGAGAGAACAATATTTATCCATCAAACCTACTTAATGACATCTGAACATTTAACAAAAAACATAATAGCTTAGTCTAATCGCCAGATTTTATCCAGTTTATCCAATTTAATTTATTTGGAAACAGCCTAAAATCTGGCCATTAGACCAAGCTGTACAATAAAATACATACAACATGGTATTTATTAATCATGTAATGTCAGTCTGATCATGAATCTATCAAAGGTGGTGAAGCACCACCTGAACACTGTCAGTATGTAAAAATATAAACTCACAGTCCACAACGTTAAACCCAAACAGGCGAAATTAAGAAAATATGCTGACAGATGTGTCAAGTTTGGATTCACTGGGAACAGCAACGGGATGAAGTGCACCATCTGCCTTATGTTGGTAGCGGAGGAAGTCGTAATGTCAGACAAGCTAAAGCAATATCTGATTACAAAGCTCATGGAGCATAAGTACGATCGAATCAAAAGAGTGACCCTGGCAAATTTTCCTTTCCTGTAAGAGGTCTCAATTTCTTGTTTGCTCGACTTTATCAGTTTTGTTAAAAAAAAAAAAAGTTCAAATGATACTAAAATATAAGCTGTGATTGAGGTGTAGCCACAACCTGACTGTTACTGGATGTTAACATCTTTTCTTTAAATTTAGAAATTTCACTAACAGCTTTCACAGGCGGATTTGATTTCTTAAATGTACCCAGCAAGATGCTGTCACAGTAGAGATGCAGCAGAGAATATTAACAGATATTTGGTAAATATTTATAGAATTGCAGGTACTTCTTAGCTGCCGAGGCATTTGGGCCTCATTATAAGAGCTGGGGTTAATGTATCTCTAAGGTGCAGGTGGAAAACACTGTTATATAAACAACTGTGACACCAAAAATAAAAAGATTTCTGATAAGAACTCATATTAATTTTGAAATCGTCTTATAATCAAAGACAAATGCTTTATTAAAACATCTACCTCAAACTGAAGAGTCTGCATAATTTACCATCTCATCTATGAGTGACAACATCCAATTTACTTGTTAAATGAACTATAATAAACAGCAACTTTCTCTGAAATAAAGAAACCAAAAATAAACAGTTTCAAACCTAATCAGTATGAAAGAAAAAACATAACAAGTCAAGTCAAAAATCAACAATAAAACAAATCAACTGAAAGCAACTTTTTGAACTGTAACCAACTGGTGAAGTAAAGAGATAACAGAGTTAACCGTGCATGGTTGCACTGTTTACGTTGAGACAAAAGAGAAGTGTTTATAAATGTAGTCTTCAGGGAGAAGATTTAACCCAACAGCTAAACAACATTATTAACAGACAAAGAGGAAGCACAACCAAAAAATCCTCTGCTGGTTCTGGACCAAAGGCAAAAAGCAAACAAAAGGTCTGCACACTGTACTATAAGCTTCCAGCGAGCTTAATTATAAAGCAGCGTTTCAGTCGAACACAGATCTTCATCACTGTCAAACAGACATCACAAAGAGGAGCAAGCACTTCCACGTACATCTTTATAATGTTCTCTGTTTCTCTATAAATATGCCCGAAAACAAGGTCAAATGCAAATGAGTCCACCATCAGGTGGTCCACCGCTGTAAAAGCAGAGTTGTAAGGAGGAAACAATTATTCTACAAAAACATTACTGCCCATCTACAGTTTGCTTGAGGCCATGTGGAGATGGCAACTGGAAGAATGGTGTGGACAGATGAGACCAGGCAGAACTCTCTGGCCTGAACGAGAGGTGTTAGGTTTGATGACAATCAACCACTACACTTCACCTTATCTGTAAAACACGGTGGTAGCAGTATGATGACCTGGGCTTCATTATTGATGGAGATATGAATTCTGAATTGTACAAGAAAATGTCAAAGTGCTATTAAAAAAAATATTTGCCACTTTTTCAAATTTGTTTTGCAATTTTATCGCACTCATGATTCAGATCATGAAACTAATTTTAGGATTTCACACAGATATCCCAAGTAAATACAAAATGCAGTTTTAAAATGATTTCATTTATTAAGAGAAAAAAGCTGTCCAAACCTGTGTGAAAAAGTTATTGTCACCCTCTTGCTAAATCATAAATGAACTGTGATTTTCTGGGAAGCTGAGTTCAGTTTCACTAACCACACCCGGTTACTGCCAGACCCGTTGAATCAAGAAATCACTTAAATAGAAGCTGTCTGACAAAGTGAAGCACGGTTACAGATCTCGAAAAGCAACACATCACGCCACAACATAAAGAAATCCAAGAACAGATGAGAAACAGTAATTGGCACGTATCAGTGTGGAAAGGTTTCCAGTGAACCACAGTGAGAGCCATTATCCACAGATGTAAACTTGGAACAGTCGTGAACCTTCCCAAGAGTGGCCGGCCTACCAAAATTACTCCAAGAGCACAACGACGACTCGTCTAGAAGATCATAATCAGAAGATCAGAATCCAGAACAACATCTAAAGAGCTGCAGGCCTCACCAGACTTAGTTAAGTTAGTGTTCCTGATTCAACTATAGGAAACAGAGAAAAATGGCATCCATGGGAGAGTTCCAAGGAAAAATCCACTGCTGACCAAAAAGAACACAAAGGCTTGTCTCACACTTCCCAAAAAACATCCTGATTATCCCCAAGACTTTTGGGCAGATATTCTGTGGACTGATGAGATAGAAGTTTTTGGAAGATGTGTATCCCGCTAACATCTGGCATAAAACTAACACAGCATTTCATAAAAAGAACATCACAGTAAAAACAGGGTGGTGCAAGTGTGATGGTCTGGGACTGCTGTGCAGCTTCTGGACCTAAAACAATTCTACAAGATAGAGTTGGCCAAAATTCCTCCACAGATGTGAAAGACTCATTGACAGTTATCGCAAAAGTTGATGCCCCTAATGAATGAAATCGTCATTTAAAAACTGCATTTTGTATTTTCTCTGATTTTCTTTGTGTAATATTAAAATTTGTTTGATGATTTGTATAATTTAAGTGCGACAAATATGCAAAAAATATTTTTTTTCAGGAAAGTGGCAAATACTTTTACACACCACTGAACATTAGGGAACTGAAACTCAACAGAAAGTCGATCACGCAGAGAGACGACTGGGCACACATCATGTTTAATTCAAAGAAATGTGTGTTTTTTAAAGGCTGCATCAAAATTCTGACCTTGATCCAATAGAAATGTTGTGTAAGAACCTGAAGCAGGCAATCAACATCCCTGAGTCAAAGTTGTTCTGCAAGAAATAACAGGCTACAATCCTCCAAACTTGAACTAGAAATGTTTAGATTAAGTTTTTGCTGTAAGCGATGCAGGTTCACATACTACTACCACACACAATAATCCTCCACAATAAATATAGAAATAACTAACTTTTTTCAAGTTCTTAAGTCCCGCTGCCACTGAACAGCACCTTTGGGATAACTACGACCTGGATGACTGAAAACCTTCACAGAAACTTTACTTGAAAATCAGATAATGCTTTAGGTCATATCACAGAAAGAGAAAACTGTAAAGGGTTCACTAACTTCCAAGAATCACTATTAGTTACAAACAGATTCTGATCTGAATTATCAGAAAATCATCCTGAGCACAGACTTAATTAAACTCAGGCTCTGATTTTAACAAGAACCTAAATAAGTGACAGAGAAGGACATAACTTCAAAACTCAAAGATAAAGCTGGTGTGTTTTGTTTCAGCTTGTAGAAGTTTAATGAGAGGGGACAGTTCAGCATCCTCTCACAACGCTGTCCACAGCAGAGAGAAGAAATTAAACAAAACACCAAATCTTACCTGAGAGTGGAAGTTGGCCATGGTTGTCGTCTCTATGTCCTTCTTCCCAAGCACCTCCATCTTCACTGGGGCATTGGGGAACTTGGAGGAGAAGTAGTCCAGAAAGTCTGGGAGGTAGGACGCTGCTCCGTGGATGATTCCCATCACAAAACACGCTGCCTGGGTCTCATCCTCACTAAACGAAAGGGTCACAAACTCATCAGCGAAGCGATGCATCTCGGCTGGAGAAAGAGCGGAGAGCTGCTCGCTGTAGGCGTGCACCACAGACGCTCCCCCGTTGGCCTGCTGTTCAATGTGGATCAGACGGCCAAACTCTAGACCCGGCAGGCCCGGCTCTGGGGTACAGTGGAGCGGGGAGCTGTAGCTGAGCCTGTCCCTGACCATGGAGGCGGCAGTAACAGAAGGATCGTGATGGTGTTGTGACGGTGTGTGGAGTTGACTGCTGCTGTTAATGCTGTTGTTCCCATTGATTCGACTGAGGAACTCAGGCAGAGCCAGAGAAACTCCTGAACACATTGTCTGACAAGAGCGATGGTACATTTTGGGCCGGCTGTGTTTCTCCTTCACTCGCTCTCCATCTTTGTGCTTCTTTTTCTTCTTCTTCTTCAGTTTCTTCAGCAGGAGGTCTTCCTCCGAATCAGCTTTGCGTTTCTCCTTAGACTCTGATGGAGAAACAGACAGATCAGTTACAATGCTGTGTGTCAGCTGATGCCGATACATGAGGGTTTAACGTAAGACAGCACCAATCTGCGTGAAAGTAAGGACACTTTATGTAAAAGACTGAGTGACTGGTGTTTAATTGGAATGATCTTTAAATGTATAGTGGTTAATTTCCCCTTGAAATGTTTAAATTTCATGAATTTGTTTAACATTTTAAACCAGATCAAACACATAAATCACACTGCGCTCATTCGCACAGGTTTTTGTTTAGTTTAATGAGAAGTGACTTAAAGAAAGTTGTCTCAGTCATACCTCTAACTCCGTATCCAAGCAAAACACATTGAGAGATAAGTTGCCACATAAGTTAATACCAAAATAATGAATAAAGAAAAAAAAAAAAAAAACACTTTTCATGACCAGTGGACAGACTCACCCCCACCTTTCTGTGGGGAAACGACTTCTCCGTTTTCTCTTGCAATGTCATGCACAGGTGGCAGCTTGTGATTTTTCCACTCTTTATTTTTCTCCTTCTTCTTTTCTCGGTCCTTCACTTTGACACGGTGATCTGAGGGGAGCAGCGGAGAGCACAGTGAGGGGAAAAGCTGCCACATTCATGCTCAGAAACACAACTGACGAACAAACATTTCCACGTGTAAATATCACCATCTGGGCCTAATAAATACAGGGGCCTGTGGTACCGCACATCATGTAATAACCTAATAAATCATTGTACACAGTGCTGCTTCACACAGAGGTTAATTTTAATGATAAACTGGCTAAACGGAGCCGTGCAGGGAGGGAGCGGGCTGGCTGCGCCGTCCTACCTCTCTGTAGCATTTTCACGTCGCCGTTCTCGGTCTTTGTATGGCAGCTAGCTGGGCTCACTCTCTCCACACCAGCGGCGGAGCTCCGCTGCGCTTCACTGCCTTTCTCCTTTTCCTTGTGTCGTTTCTCTTTTGCCTTCTTCACTTTGTGAGGCGAGGCGAGAAAGTTGCTGATTTTGAAGATTTTCCGAGCGGGGGTAGCCTGCACCGCTGCGGCGGTGGAGTGGCTCGTCTTGGCCGGGCCGAAACTCCATTTCGCTGGGCTCCCACAACTCTGCTTCCCGTTGTGTTTTTCCCCTGCGCACAACTCCCCGTTCAGTTTCCTGTGCTTCAGGCCCTTCTCCTCCACCCGGACCTTCTTGGGGGGCGGTGGGTAAATATCGCTGGAAGACTGCGGTCGGCTCTCTGGTGGCCGTTTTGCCAGCAGGGCTTTAGGTGAATTTGTTTTGCTGTTTGCTGCGAAATGCATGGAGTCCACGGACTCAGCCATCTTGGAAGTTTCTATTTTTTACGGTCAGACGTAACTGGTGCGTGAGCGCGATGGCGGGGCGGGGCTTATGTACTACGTCAGACGCACGGCACGGAGGGCAGGCAGGCGGACAGACATGTTTACAGCCTGCAGGACAAGAAGTGTACTGTGTGGTGGCTGTACTGAGCAGGGACACTAAGTGCTGCACTAGTGTGACTGTAACAGAGGAGGCGTTTATGCTCCGTGTCTCCGTGAGTTTTCCTTTACAGGACAGGACTGTCACTTTCTGTCACAGTCTCAAAATCTGAACAAAAAAGTGAAAATCATGTGTAATTGCTTCAATTTTTCTACAGTGACTTTACTCAAGCATTGTACTTTAAAGTTTGGAGGTACTGTTACTTTTACTTTACTACAACTCACATAGAAAATGTTTTACTTCAGGATTAGTCACTTTATTCACAGTACATGTAATGTAGTAGAAGTACACAAACCCACTTTTTAAAGGTGTTATGGTATGGTAAAGAAATCTAATTTAATACATTTAAAATTCATCCTCCTGCTCTTTAAACAACCTCTGGTCTCATTTGCCATAGTGAAAGAGAGATGATAAAAATTCTGGTGAATGCAGTAATTTCATGCGTCCGGACACTTGTTGAGCACCACATAATTACACCAAATCAATAGCAGAAATGAGAGGGATAATATAGTATAACATGGTATAGTAGTATAGGGTCTTAGGAGGTGGTGTGGTGACTAAAACCACGACTAAATGTAGTGTGAATGAAATAGAAAGCCATGTTTAGCAGCACCGAAGTTTTAAGCTTCACAAGAAATGTTAACTATTTTTTTTGCATGTTTATAGGAAGTAAACCTGACTGCTGTAGTATGTAAGTATGTAAGTATGCATAACTAGGAAATGTCACATTGGTTATACGCTAACTGTGGACCAGTTGGTAGGGCTGTTGTTTAAAGACGCCAAGGTTGTGGGTTTGATTCCCAGTACACCCGAGTCTTGGCCACGTGTCATGGTGTCCCTGGACAAGACCCTGTACTCTTGGCACCTCAAAGTGGCAAAGAATTTCCCCAAGGGGATTAACAAGTATCAATTATTATTTTTAAGTAAGATTAACTAATAAAAATTTATAGTGTGCTTTTGGAATTATCCTTATTTATGAGGCAAATTTTGCACAAACTTGGACCAGACTTGTAAATCCATGTTCATAAATATGTTGTTTTTGTTTGTTTTGTTTTAGCCAAATTGATTCCCAGAGTAGCCTAACTGTACATCAACTTCCATCCATCCTTTTCCTCTTGAGCGTCATGGGAGTGCTGTAGCCAATCCCTCCAGTCCCTTCGTTTTAATTTCTGACATCAGTATTTTTGAAAATAATTTGTACGAATGAAGCAGTAGTGGAAAAAGTACTCATTTTATTTCCTTACATTATATGTTAAAAAAACTCATTTAAAAGAAACATTTGATTTATGCTGTTTGTCTAGATTCAGAATAACCGATAACAATTCCAAAACGTACACATGGATTTTACTCATTTAACAACAAACACACTGGCAATATTCTTCTAGCGCATCTGTTATTTCTGATTCTCGTATATCAGATTTTCATTTGAGAATAAAATATTATTTATATAACTTTTGCTGTGGATTCAATAATTGCAAATGCATGTGTATATTCTGGGATATTTCTTAAAAATGTCAGTAGGTGGCAGTATAGCAATAACAAAATGTACATTTTTCCTCTGAAAATCATTATGTTCACTCAGTCCTCACATCTGTATATCAGGGGTCCTGCAAAAAAACTGTTGTTGGGAGGTGTCAGCTGAAACCGATTAGTATTTTTATTGCACTGCAAACCTGGTTAGTCGCTAGTTTGCCGTCTTTCATAACATGGATGAAATGTGTTCTTGTTATGATAGAAAACTAAAACGAATTATGCAAAAATATAAAAAATAAACTTTCTCCCACTATTACGTCTGATGATCCTTTCTATGCTGCTCTTGTCCTAAAGTAGGTAAAGTAAGGTCTTGATCTGCCAGGGAGATTGGAAAGGTGCTGGACACAGTGTGTACATCAGCACTGACATTAGCTTACTCTAAAATCAGATTTGTTTATTTCTTTTGACCCAAATTGTTCATTGAGTAAATGTTACACTGAGCTCTTGCACTTAAACAACTGTCGCAGAAGAAGAAGACACAGTTTGCAAGGTAATAAAAGTTATTTTTGGATCCATTAACACAGCACAATGAGCAGAAAATACTCCTTTATTGTACCAGCAGCAGAAGTACTGTAACTACATTTTGCTAATGTTACTTAAGACGTTTTAACATTTTAGTGCTTTTACTTGTTCTGGAGTATTTAACCTAATAAATGTGCCAATGTTAGTTTTACTGTAATTAAGGTTTCTAAATGCTTCATTCACTACTGATGTATTGTAATAACTTCACCAACCTAAGGTCTCTTATAAATATCACTAGAAATTATACAAAGAAGAATAAAGATCAACAAACTTGTCTCAGTGTGTCCATATCTAGTCCATACGCAGTGAGTTATGCATGGTTTCTATTAATCACAGCTGGGAAATATACAGAATGCAGCACAAATCTGTTCAATATGAACATTAGGACATTATATGGCTGAACAGCCTCAATTTAACGCCTTTGTGGCCAATGTCTTCATTGAATATGTACTACAAAACATTACACCGTTTCTTAATTTCTTCATTATAACAAAGTTGCCACGTTCTGCTCCTACTGGGAGGAAAGGGACAGCAGCAGATAATGTGTTCTTATAGTACGTATGCTTTCCATATCCTCCATCGAAACAAGGCTTCTTACATATACATTTCAAACATCTCTCAATGAAGTTCAGGCTTTTGGAAAAGAAACAAATTGACCTGACGTTATCTGGTGTTGGCAAGCTGTGGGAAATCCAGCCCAGATGTGAAAGATTCAATTTTAAGAATCACTTTTAGCGAAAGCATTCTCACACACGGCAAAGGAATGTTTCTGTTACAGCAGAGTTAAGAAAACTGGCGAATTACAGTTCATACAAATATGAATATGTGTGTGATAGAGAAAAAAAGAACAAGGAATGCTAGTTAATTTCAAACTGATACACACTAATCCACAGGATTAAGCCAGGATTTAACTATGCTATACTAAGACTATGTTTATTTGTTCATGCAGCAATTAAACAGTGAGTTAGTGAAACAAGGTTGTCCAGGCAGACAGACTGTGCGGTATTACAAGAGGATGGCACTGTGATATGACATTCTCTTTGGGTTCACTGCAGTTCATCTGGGAATGGGACACTTATGTACATATTCTAACAGACACAACGACACTGGCTCCTCTGCCCAAAGAGGATCGGGGTGAAGTGGTCTGCCAGGAAGCAGGCAGAAAAGCTGGACTGATGGTCATTTGTTTGTTCTAGTCTGTGTGGAAAAAAAAACGTAGCGTTTACACGATCCAGGACCGAGAGTGGGCCGAGCTAGCTCGCTGGGGGAATTCAAAACAATGTATCAAGAGGGCACCCAGAAGAAAAAATAACTGCTGTCCATAAATGGGTAGAGTTGGGAGTGAAGGTATTATTGTGAATAATTTGATACTTTAGTTTGACTACTATCAGATGCATCAATCTTATTAACCTTGATCATTTTACCTTTAATCATTATTGTTGTTCATGCAACCTGTGCATCACGTCAGTTTCCTGCTGCTGAGAAACAGTAGTCTGAGATTTATGCTTGGCTGTGCTATAAAAGATGTGGCTCGATGATAATTAATCAACACGGCCTAGTGTTCAGACAGAAGTCTCTTGAGAGTGTAAACATTTCTCTAACACTATTTCCCAGCATAAGTGTTGTAGTAGTGAAGTGACTGCGTAAGGTGAAAGGATTCTTATTTCTGGCTTTTATCCTGCCAACAGTTGTCAGATGAACTCATGACCACATTAGCACAGATGGACAAGAAAGAGCGCACTTTGAAATGTAATGTCAGATAGATGCTACATACAGTACACTGTATACACAGCTAGTGTCCTGGGAACCATTTAAAGTTGTTATGCTCTTACAGTATAAGGTAGGATTTCTGTAATTATGAATTTAGAAGCCAGTGTCATACTGTATTTATGTAAGTATTTTTCGTCCATGCCCTTCATTTCTAACTTGATGCTTCCTGCAGTCCTCTCACTAACACATGGTTTCCTTTGTCATCATTAAAAGACAGCTGAGAAATCTCTGCAGCTCCATGCAGTCAGAGTCAGAGAACAGAAACAGCGCACAAGGGTCACGTTTCATCACAGTGTAAAAAAATAAAACCATTTAAGTGGACTAACAAGCATGAGAATAGACACATTTCTGAAACATTAAACACTATCACTCATATCTCATATCCTGTGGTGGGACTGACATTTACACCCCAGGTCTGAAAAACTGAAGCCTCATTATCTTAACTCCCTGCCAAGCAGATGCCTCATTTAGTTCATGTGACTGTGTTTTGCTTCTGACTATATGTAGAAACAATGACTTTGCTACCAGTCCTGATCTAAGAAGATCTTACATTATATACACAGGGACATGAGGTTTTCCACCCAGAGACACTGTGTCACTAACTCTGGACACTTGTTGAGGATTAGTATCGTCTGAATAAAGCCAATAGTAAATGAGAAATTTCTCTTCCCTGGTACTGCAGTTGCATCAAGCAGCATTCTTGGATAAATCTGACATTCCTGATTTTCATTACTCAGACGCTAAACTAAACCACACACCTTACAGTAAAATGAATTATGTCCTTACAAATCTGAGTAACAAACTTGTGGCTCAAGCCCAGCAGCCAATCCTATATTTTCATTTAAATTCATATTTTGACTTGTCGCATCTGTCACTCACATGTTGTGGACCCACTGACAGGAAGCCTGGCGGTCGTCTGCCAAAACAAATGTGACACACATGCATATTCAAGGTCATGATATACTTATCATTACGGCATGGATAGAGAATGCATTACAAATGGTCTTCATTAAGTGATGTGAATACAATGAGGATAAAATGGAATGTTATAATGGGATCACAATAAGACACATGTTTTCTAAACCATTCGTGACTGTTTCAGTACAGCTAATTCTGCTTTTATTATAAAGTAGAAATATTTTATCATTTTTATACCTCATGCTTATCATCACTATCTCATAGACACTAGAAGAACATCCTCGTAATCCTTTCATTGTTTTATCACCTGTTTTCCCTCTCAAAGTGTCTTGTTGCTTGGGTCTCTCACAGACTCGTTCCATCAGTTCCCCCTCCTTCCTCTTCTCCCTCCCATCTTACCTCCTCCTCTCACTGTCACTGCTCTTCACAAACTGAGGTGGGTCTTTTTTACCCTCTCTCCCTTCTTTCCTTTCACTCTTCACTCCCAGGACGCAATGAGGTTAACTGCACTGTGCATATGTGGGACCCTGCTGGCTCTCGTGAGCCTCCCTTGGACAGCAGCGGATTTTGGTGAAGGAGACCTCCTGGGGGATAAGGGATTTGGGCCCTGTGCTGCAAGTTTGAGACCGGAGGGAGCGTGCGGACCGGGCCAGGATGAGAACACATGCTCATACCTATTCAGTCTGCCACCACTGACAGTTCATTTGCCAAAGCAGCTCAGGGAGTTGGAGAAGATTGTGAAGGATCTGCAAAAGCTGAAGGACAATGTGGATCAACTGAGGCAGATGTGTGCAGACTGTACAGTAAGCCAAAGTGAGAGAGAGTGTGGAAGCAAGAGAGAAAGAGAGCGTGAAAAACTGAACGAGGGTACAGATAGACATGGGGATGAGAAAAACTGGATGAACGAGAGAGAGCCTGGGAGACTAAAAGGTTGTAGAACAGACAGGGTTAAAGTGGAAAAGACTAAGGAATGGGATGGTGACACTGACACCGAAAACATAATAGCTCTGGAAGAGAAAGAAAGAGAGAACTGGGAAGCAGAAAGACAGTCTGAAAAAGGAGCCATAAAAGAAAACGAGAAAGAAGACCCTTTAAAAGAAGCAGCAGAAAAAGATGGAAAAAGTCAGACAGAGTGGGCAAAAGGAAATGACAATTTAGGACAGGCAAAAGTGCCAAAAGCTGATGGGGAGGAGAAAATAGTGCACATGGCAAGAGAAAATGTTTTTCAAAACAATAACAGGGACACAAACAAAGACAGAAATAAAAAGGGGTTTTCAAAAGGAGAGCGAGAAAGTAAATTGGATAGTGGACAAGACAGAAAGATAACCATCAATATGAAAGATAAGGAGAAAATACGAGAAAGTGGCCATGACGTGAGACAAGGGGAAACAAAGGAAACAGAGAAAAAGACCCAAAATGAAGAGGACAGAGGTAGTGATGGAATAAAGATGTCTGAGGAGCATGAGGAGCATACAAATAAGGAGCAAGAGCAACACGGAGAGGTCAGGAAAAAAGAAACGGAAAAGGGAATTAAAGCAGATCAACATAATGGGAAACCAAAACAGACTGAAAACACAGAGAAAAAGAAGACTGTAAAAGTGGGGGAGACAGGGGAGGTGGACAGAGAGACAGGAAAGGAGATCAACACAAAAGGAGAAAAAACTGTCCAGAGTGTTCAGAGGGACAGTGATGGAGGCTCAGCATCCAGAAAAGCAACCGAGAGAACAAGCTTTGTTTCAATTGGCCCAACTCCTCAGTCTACCTTTGGTTTAGATGAGATGTATGACTCCATGGACTCAAGCGAAGGTACAGCCCTTACGTCACCGCGCCCTCCTCCACCTTTGTCTAGTTTGATCACAGATGTCAATCAAGAGATGATAACTGCTTATGAACTACCAACCCAAAGCACTGGAGCAGCTGGCATTTTTGAACACCCAAACAGACCAACAACAATAGACACAATAAACACATTGGGTGGCCCTGGACCTAAGATAAACAGTCCCACTTTTGGTTTAATCTCTACAACTAGTGTAAAACCTGGAGCGGGCCTCCGGGGTTGGGTTAGCTCGGCCACAACCACCACTAGTCCCGCTCACGATTTATACACAACTACATTCCCAGGAGTCACAGACCACAGTCGCTGGACTACTAAAAGGAAAATCAGCTCAAACTCTAAAACTAGGGTGAAACCTCTACCAAGCCAAGGACCAAGGCCTGATAAAAAGCATAAACCTGGAATTAAACCTGAAGTAGACCAAAGACCAAAAAACCCTAAGGGTTTCCGTAAACCTGATCAGGCACCTTTCACTGACAAAAAAACAAAACATGATCAAAAGCAGAAGCCTTCTCACCAAAAATCCACAACAGGCCAGAAATATAAACCTGGCAAAGATGCTGAACATGTTCAAATTTCAAAACCTGACCAAAGACCTCTAACTGATAATTTAACTATTGATCAAAACCTGAAGAACAATTTAAAACCTAAACACGAGCATCGCCATACAGCTATTGAGAAGAAGTTATCTCATCAAAAGCTTCCTCAAAAGCCTATCCCTCCTGTCCAGAGACCTACATCTCACATCCCTGTAGATGTAAATATATCTGTTTCTGACAAGGATCCTTTAACTGACCAACAACCTGAAAATCATGACATCTCAATTATTAATCAAAACTCAAAACCTGACAAGAAGCTGCATCACCCTGCTAAAACTAACAAGCCTGACCAAAAGCAAACACCTGGGACAAAAATGACCAGTGAAGAGAAAAGCAAACATGGTCAAAGATCTGAACCAAACAAAAATTTCACACATGTTCAAGGGTCTGAATCTGAAACAGGTGAAACAAGTCGCCTTGCACCAAAACCTAAACCAGCAACCAAGTTAATGGGAAGGCATGATGAAGACTCACTGCCTGGACAAAGGCTTACACCTCATCGTGCTGTTATGCCTTCTGGTCCAAAGCCTAAATCCAGTGAGAAAATTCCTAAAAATAACCAAACGGCCAAACCTGGTCACTTACCTAAAATCAACCAAAAACCTGCAGTTTTAGTGCGTAAACCAAATGTGAAACCTAAACCTGGCCAAGCACTACAAACCAATCAAGGGACTGAAACACCTCTGACTGACCAAATGTCTAATCTTAACCCAAAATCTGTGCCTGATGAAATCCCTGAAGCAGAATCCAACAGAAGAGCCAAACCAGTGCCTCCCCCCAGACACAGACCACCAGCCAGACCTGTACTCAAGCCAGGATCAACACCTGTCCGAAGGCCAAAACCAGCAGTGGTACCAAAGCCAAGGCCAAAAACCAAAGCAGAGTTAGATCTTGCTCGTATTGGCGTGACAACTTCAAACAGCACACCACACGCTCACACTGATCTGCCACCTACATCTGGCACAGTAAAACAGACAGATGTGACTCACTCCCTGGGCATTACAGAGTTCAGTCCCAGCTCGAAGAAAACTATCACTCAGGGTCCAAAGCCCTATATCAGCCCGGAGACAACATCCCTCCCTCACCTTCACAGTCTCCCCGAGAGTTTCACGATGAGCCCAAACAGCAGGATTACATCTGATCTGAGGCCACAAGCGGTCGGTCAACCATCATCTGTCCCAGTGACAGCAAGACCAAACAATATCAACCGTGAGAGCCTCCCAAGTGTTATCTCTACCTCCAGCGCCAGTCCAACATCCACAAAGAAAAATCCATCTTATAATACTGACTCCAGCTTACAAACTACAACACTTGACAATGTGGAGGAAACAGCACCCAGGCCAACTCCAAATCCAGACAAAATGATGATTCCAGTTCCTGCCCAGTCTACCTCCACAGTTAGCCCTGACCTCAGGCCAACAAGCTCTGCCAATTCTGGTCCCAAGCTCCCAGATGGTGAGCCTTTCACTCCTAGTGCACGTGAGCTGCGTGTGAAAATCAACCAGGTGGCTGCAGTTCTCAATAACAGCCTGGGTCTGAATGGAAGACCACTGGACAGATCAAACGAGCACCCTAAGGACAACCAGGGAGGCAGCGGTCCTGACAGGGCAGACAGCAAACTACCATTGACCTCATCTAAAGGCAAGAGATATTATTTCACAGTTTTATCTTTGTGAGTGTCTATCTATAATTCAGATTTTTACTATGATGTATATTCATTCAGTCAATTCAA
Source organism: Helostoma temminkii (assembly GCA_900302695.1). Lineage (NCBI taxonomy): Eukaryota > Metazoa > Chordata > Actinopteri > Anabantiformes > Helostomatidae > Helostoma > Helostoma temminkii. Next base: position 98,090 of record OMLM01008130.1, read on the forward strand.
ATAAACATATTGATATTGACTGCACAATTAGGCAAAAACAAATGAATATATTGTAGCTGGTGTAGGAAAGAGGGATATTCTGTACACTATCAGGCAAATGTTTGGACTCAGAAAGCAGATTTATAACATCAAACAGATCAGCTTCTTTTTAAAGAAACATTTACATAAACCTACAGAGGCTTATAACCAGCAAACATTAGTACTGTTTGCTAATGCAGGTTTATTAATTTAAAGGGATAACTCATCATTAGAAAATCCCTTTTCCCCTTTCTAATTCCTGTGTGTATCCAAACTTTTGAATGGTAGTGTGTATATGCAACTTGAAGTGAAATTTTACAGCCAACCTTTTATCGACTGATGACACTACTTCACTATTATTAGACCAAGAGACAACTGTTGAAGGCCACTTTTTAATGGTCCTACTGGCTCAAAGAAAGCTGCAGTGTTTGCTTTGACATGAAGTGTAAGCATTTTAATAAAGACGACCACATAGTTAGATCTAATGATGCTCATGTATAAAAATAATGATGTGGTCTGAGATCATCTTTGTACTGTACGTTATGGGTTGTATGTGTCAAAGAGGGATTCTGCATATGTGTGCAGAATGTGTGTGTGCTGATTAGAAGTAAAACCACAAGTATGCATACACTAACAGCTCATAAACTTCCTCCAGAGGAGTCTGACTTACAGTAAGGGAATAATTTGTCATCGGGTCAATCAGTTTAAAACTTGACCTAAACTACTGCACATGAATTTAAGTAATTTCACACAGGAGGAGATCAAAGGGATTGTTCTATTTGTTTACACATTTGATCATATTATTATTTCTAAAGTACATATTTTATATTGTTGTATGTTTTTGCATAAGGACCACACTGAAGGTCCACAGTGCAAGGCGTTAAATCTTTTTTATTTATAGTGGAAAAGTAGTTCTGCACTGACCTGTTGCACTTATAACCTCACTTTTAATACTTCACCTACACATCCCAGCTGCAGTGATCATTTCTGTCAGATATGAACAAAAGCGGTTATTGGTTAAATCACTCTCTTAAATGAACAGGTGGTTTAGTTTTTACATGATTCTGGGATAATGTGTTCATGATTCTTTACCTTCCTGTCCTGCAGAGTCCACTTCGATGAGAGACTGTTCGGACCACCGGCTCCGAGGAGAAACGAAAAGCGGAGTGTACCTTGTGACCCCTGACATCCGCAGTAAAAGCTTCCCAGCGGTCTGCGACATGCAGCTGGGTGGTGGAGGGTGGACTCTCATCCAGCGCCGACAGGACGGCAGCGTGAGCTTCAACCGCACCTGGGCTGAATACCGATCCGGCTTTGGAGAACTGGACGGGGGGGAGTTTTGGCTGGGCAACGATATGATCCACCTGCTCACCCGGGACAGGGACATGGTGCTGCGGGTGGAGCTGGAGGACTTTGACGGGGTGATGAAGTACGCGCAGTATGAGCAGTTCAGGGTGGCCAGTGAGCGGCAGCGCTACAGGCTGACAGTAGGAGGGTACTCTGGCAGAGCAGGTGATGCTCTCCGCTTCAGCAAAACGTATGACCACAACAACAGGGCGTTCACCACCCCGGACAAGGACCATGACCGCTACCCATCCGGGAACTGTGGGGCCTACTACAGCTCCGGCTGGTGGTTTGATGCCTGCATGGCTGCAAACCTCAACGGGAGGTACTATGTGGAGAAGTACAAAGGCATCCGGGATGGGATTTTCTGGGGTACGTGGCAAAACACATCCACAGAGTACTACCCCACTAGTTACAGACAGTCCTTCAAATCTGTCAGGATGATGATCAGACCCAAAGGCTTTGCGCCGTGAGCTGTGCCTCTGCAGGGCGAAACTAAAAAACTTAAGATGTATGAGTAGGAAAACTAAGGGTCAAACTACTAACTTCAACTATAAGCTCCTGAGATGATCCTTATGATTTCAATTAGACTTATCACTGTCCGCGCAGTTGTTGTATGGCAGTAGCACGATGCTGACGCCTTGTGGTGGTTTTGTAACAATGTTTTGTTTAAATAACAAATAACGATGTAAATAAAGATTATACTCCCAGTCACACAGTACCATTTTCATAACCGTTTCATATAAATGTTACATTTCTGAGTGGAGCTTGTTTAATGACTTGTGAACAGTTATTTTTATATGAAGAAAGTGATCTCTGACTGCAGTGCTGGAAGGAGACTGATGGCTGACTGAAGCTGTTGAGATACTTTACATTTACCTTTTTCTTGTTAAGGTGAATAAAATGTATTTACATAAAAGCTTCCCATTTGTTTATTTATTTATTGCATGCTGAAATCAACCACAAAGTACAGAATAACCATTATATTTATATAGAACGGCTTAGGAAATCATTTAAAACTCAAATTCCCTATATGCATTGCGGAAATAATGAGTTCAGCAGTGACATGTTTACATTGATTGATTGGAGGTAACCAGAAGAGTGGCGAGGCTGATAGTACATCCGGTCTGTCAAGTTAACAACAAAACGCTAATCTAGTCTGGAGGTGAATGTGTCTGCCTTCAAAAACAAAACAAACTGCATCCACAGGAATGATGTGTGTGAATGATGTGTGTGAATGATGTGTGTGAGCTTTCTGCCTCTCTGGAGGTCTGCGGCTCATAAAGTGTACAAAAGTAACTAATTTTAACTTAATGTATTAAAAAATAACAAATTTTAACTCAATGTATTAAACAATAAGTAAAATAAACCTATAAACCACTATAAAGTGGCCTAGCCTTGAACAGGGTGCTTTCATCAAAGTTTGAGACCTTCATCATTTCAGTTCTGTGTTGACACAATACTCCTGAAATCCCATAACATAATAATAACAGAAAGTCTGGGGTAGTTCACATTTCACAAAAAGGTAGAAGGAAAAACAAACTTGTTTTAATGTATTATTTGAAATAACAGATGACCGCATGAACGCGCACACAAGTAAGATCATCATTCATATTTGTTTTGTTTGCATTCACAACTAATTCCACTTTTAACATGTGTTTTAAAAACAGTAACTAAGCCTGGCTGTGTTTTACTATTTGGCAGTGACCTCTGACCTGAGCGGTCCAGTTTTCAATAAGTGGAAATGAAAATGGTGCTTTTACTTTGAAAACTCACAACGGAAGTCCATGTCAGAGATGCGTCCTTCCATGTTGAATGTCAGCTAGTACACGAGTAGCTTGTGTAGTTAAAGGCAGCGGCGGCACTGTGTAGTGTGGATGAGCTGGTTTACCGGAAAGTGACCGAAATGTTGCGGGGCTCAGCGGGTCACCGGGGATGTGTTGGGCTCCTCCGCTGCTGGTCCCTCTGGGTCAGCCCCAGGACTCTCCTCGCACACCGGTGCCCCACTTCACGGAGCTTCTCCGTCTCAGCCACAGTGAAGTGTCAAACACAAGCAGAGACCAACCCTCCTCTGAAGCAGTGGACTGTGGCCGTGAGCCCCTTCTGCACGATGCGGGCACAGGTGAACTGCAACATCTCCGTCGGCCCGCTGGACCCACACACCTTCCCCGAGGCTGACCGAGCTTTCATCACGGCGCACGGAGCTGGCACCGAGCTGGAGACTGGTCTGGACCATTTACACGTCAGTTACGATGAACACAGCAAAGAGTTGCTCATCTGTGCTGAGAAGGTGAACAGCAGCGTGTCTATTGATCTGGCTGCACCTGTTAAGAGCAGTGAGTGTCTCCTGATGGTACCAGTGGTTTTTACCATGGTGGCGCCACCACATAGTCTGTCGCTGTATTTAGGTGCTTTTCAGTAATTTCAGTGTGTTTTTGTCAGATCTTTTCATTACCACTCGAGGAAAAGGCAATGTGCAAGTGAGGGAGATGGAGTGTGACGTCTGCAAGGTGCAAACAGAGAGGGGCAACTGCGTACTGCGCTCTGTCAAGGTAGGCAGTAGATGATGTGTGCAACTGCTTGACCTTTAGTGACTGGTATCACAATGTCACCGCTACTTTTTGCAAATATTAAAGTCCACACACAGAAGAAGATTCAGGGTGATGTGAAATTACCCACATGTTCCTAAACTGTGGGTGTGAGAGGTGCTCAAATGGTTAGGAAAAAAGATGAGCATTTGTGTCACATGTGATTATGAAAACGATTATATGTTTTTTGTGACTTCAACAAGCCTGAATAATCTATGGAAATAAAATAAACAACCCTGGTCATGGTGCGTCAAAAGGACACTATTTAATTTTAATGGCAACCACTGCACTGGACTGAAGGTGTTTGGTCACAGACTCGTGACTCCTCTCACTCATGTTTTTCATATCTCAGGGTCATCAGGTGGAGGTGCGGTCCAGTGGAGGTAATGTCATAGGTGTGGGCACTATCCATGGCAACGTGGACATCAGTACACATGAACACAGCGTAAGGACAGTGTTATCACTTGCTACGTATTGATTTTACACTGCCCTCGTCATTAGGGGGCAGCAGCAGTCTGTATACAGAATCCATCCAAACATGTTAAGATGATTGACTCTTATGTTCAATTATCTGATGCTAAAACTGAAAAGAGGTTAAACTCAACCCAGCTATGGTCCTGTGCAGCGATCAGTTCTGTGTGTTTGCAGGCAGTGGATGTCAAGAAACTTCAGGGCACCAGAATGAATGTTTCCACAGAACATGGCCCTCTGAGGGTCAGAGCCGTCTATGCTGAGGGCAGCTGCATCTCCTCCTGCTCTGGGAAAGTAGAGCTGGGGAATGTACACGGTGAGCAATCAGCACCATCCAACACTCATCAGCATCTATGTATTCCAAAAAGTACAGTGTGGTTTGTGCTACAGTGCAGAATAAAACGAGTAACTGAACACATTTACTCAAGTTATGATTACAGGATACTTGGTAGAGTATGAGTACTCAACACAGTCCCATTTACCTGGTATTTTTTGTTTCTGAGCCTTAAAATAATAAAAATAATCTTTTTTTAATTAAATAAAACGAATCTGTCAGTGTGATCAGATTATACAAAATTATAAACATATTATGTTAATAACATCTGCAGGATCTGTTTTTTCACCTTTTCTCAGTAGGCACATACATTTTGTACTGATTGACTAATGTATAACTACTGTAAACATGTCAATAATCTATCAAGTATTTTACTGCATATGTGTATATTTGCATAAATACTAGTCTGAACAGAACATTTACACACATACTGAGAGGAATGTGGGATTAGCATTTTGTTCAAAGACTCTTCATCAAACCCAGCTGTACGATTAATGTTAATATTTCACATCAGCTACAGTCAACAGCAATTTAATTGTGTTAAAAGTAAAATAACCTGATGCTAGTTTGGACCAGTTTGCCAGAGGGTTTGAACAAAGTGTTGCCACTGTGAAGAACAAAGTGTTCAAAACTTCCCATTGTTCGTGAAACACTGTGGTCCACAGCTGCATGATGTTAACAGACTGTGGTACTTCAGGAATCCTTGGCTCAGCTCTAAATTTAGTTGATTAACTGGAAATGTGATTGAAATATATCTCAGGTTTTCTGTACTTGTCTTTTGTTTTGGAATAGCTGTAAAACAGCGTACATGAACACAGTTATTGGATAACAAACAGCCCCATGATGGGAAGTGAGGGAATTGTGTCATTCATATAGAATTTTAATCTGTTCCTGATACAGATGTCTGTCTTACCATAGACAACGTGGAAACATTTATCTTGGTAACTTCTGCGATGCAGTCCTACGACATGTCTGTAATGAAGGCTATGTTTTTGCCAAATTTTCCGCCAACTTTATCATTTCCATGTGTTGTTATTTGCCCTACAAATAACTTTAAATAATCTGAAAAGTAGTAACATAAGTCAGTAATGACATTGCTCTTCCCAAGGTACTGCCACTGTGAAGAACATGTCTGGAGACACTGTCATAGGTAAGCAGGATGACTCTTTACACATTGATGTAGTTATGGTATCTATCAGCATCTGGTAGATGCCATACTCCTCAGGCATGCTGTAATTTGCAGATGGTTCAAACAGTTTCCTGAAGGTTTCCTCTCACAGCGGAAGTATTGATGTCTATGTTGGGGATGGCGGCAGTGCTGAACTACACAGTCAGGAAGGTAAACACACATTATTAAAAGAATATTCACCTGACAAACCATAGTTGTTCCTTCCTGTGTTCTCATCTATGGGGCCAGATTTTTTCACTTAGTTTGTCCCTCATTCTTCTGTTGTACGTAGGAGCAGTGTGTGTCCGTGTGGCTTCCTCATTAAGAGCTGGGGTGGAGCTCCGTGGAGCATCTGTGGAAATCAACCCAGAGGTTGTTCTGCATGGAGTAGAAGACAAAACAACCCCAGCCACAACCACAGTTACTGGTGATATACTCTTCTTCATTACATCACATTTCACGGCACAGTTGGTTAACTAAACCCTCCAACAAGTAAATTATCACAGAACTTTCTGTTTCCTGTCCGCACTTTGAATATCTTATGCATTTCTATCTTTTGCAATGGTCTGTGTCTCTCTCAGGTTATATGAACGTGGAGTCCCCAGTGGAGCAGTGGGTTAAAGCTCAGGCAGACAGAGGCACTGTGAGACTGAAGACACAAAGCTGGTTTGAGTCACTCAAGCTGGGGAGCTGAAGTGACAGGATTTCTGGGGCCATAATGCTGCACCACTGCACTGAGGCTTTGCTTTTAAAGATTGGAGCAGATATTAACTGCTGCTCTTCAGGACTGGATGTACCTTACCTACCTAAAATATTAGAAACTCTGGTCAGGATGTACTATATTTTCAAATATATATCATCTAACTCTCTGTATGTACGTGTTGAAATCACTGTACGTTCAGTGAGCCTGTAAAGGATATTGTGTAACTATTCACCAGTTCATGATTTTGATCTTTAATACAATAATTAAAAGTTTTAAACTTTTTTTATAAAGGCAAGTTCAGTCCAACATTTCACTTCCTATACCTCAGTTACAAATTACAAAATGTCAATGTCTGAATGTGACTGCTATTGATCTGACTCTGATATGAAAGATAATTTAATTTGAATCCAAGCACTATAACACACTTTAATACATACTTATAACACATTCATCGGTTGTTTGCATATTCCAAAAGGCTTTTCCCCAAATGAGCTAATAAACTGCACAAGATAAATTCGTTGGAGCACAGAGCAGAAAGTCAGTCTCCCTGGTATTCTTAGTGTCCCACATAAAACAAATAAGTGTACATATCCTTACAACTTACAACGACAAAACAGAAGTAGTGGAGCACTTTGTTGTGCTTTGCAGTTTGTGGTATTTCAGTAGAAATACCACCAAGTGGTTCAGCAGAAGTACCACAAAGTGTAAAGCATTTAAACAGTAATAAAATAAACAAAACATCTTTTCTCTCAGTGAAATTAGACTGAGGCAGAATCTAGCGTAGCATCTAAAGAATACAGTATTTATAAACCACAATTGGACAGTAAGCTTTTCAGTTCCCTTAAATGTTTCATAGTTAATGCACAGTTGAGAGATTACAGACATTATGTTGCTGTCTGCAGAGAATACATGGAGTGAGAGGACAATATGAGCTCATTACTATAGACCGTAAACAATTAAATGCCCATAACTGACCCCTGAGGAAATGTGTGTAAAATAACAGTGCAGATCGCTCTTACTGTTGAATTGAACACACAATTCAGGATCTAGCAGGGTCAAAGACAATGTGTAACAATTAATGTAAAAGCAAAAACTGATCGGCTGATTCAAACACAAAACAGAACATCGCAGACTATGAAGGATGGCTGATAATGTTGCATGATTGTCAGAGTGCTGTGTCTATTACTTATGTCTCTGTTTTACAGGAGTTTTTTAAAAATCCTCTATGTACTTGCTGCTCTTGTAATTACTGAGTGCTGCTCTGCCACTTCCCAGGTCTCATCAGTCTTAAAGGGTCTTGTCACTGAATGCACTATGTGGCCTGTGTTGTGTCCAAACCAGTGTGGAGGGTCGTCATTGTTGTGCTCCCAGTACTCCACACGTGACTGCAGCTTTAAGGCAGCCACCCTGAGGGATCACACATTCAATGATCATTAAAAGTTCTTGTGTAGGAATTTAAATATACAGTACCTTCTGTACAGTTTGTGTCTTACTTGGAGATGCTGCTGCAGCACGCCATTGTGATGGAGCAGAGTGGAGGACAGATCTTTTCCAAGTGTCGAACTGTGCGATCAGTTAGCAGAACACAGCCACTCACATCAAGCTCTCGCAGGTACTGAGACCCACTTGTCAGATACTGTAGAGCCATATCTGTGATCTAAGGGCAGGGCAGAATAGAATAGAATAGAATAGAAAACATTACATGAGCTGACTAGAGGAAATGCAGTCAACTTTATACAGGGAATATCGGAAAGTTTCAGAAATGCTTGTGTGTGTGTGTATACCTTAGGACAACCCGACATCCGCAATGTGACCAAACTTCTGCAGTAAAATGAAATGGCTCGGATGGCTGCGTCAGACAGAGCTACACAGTGAGACACATCAACCTGTTCGAGATCTCTCACATTCTTGCACAACTTCTGCTCTTGTGAGGAGCAAAGGAGATGAGATTTAGGAGGAAAAGCAAACTAATAAGAAAATAAATGAAGTCATGATGGAAATGGGAAATCACATCTACCAGAAAAATACTATTGATGCTCTGTTATAGTTGTTATGTAGGCAGAATCCCAAAGTGAAAGAACACCTGTGAAAATGATTGGCTGCTGTTTCAAACTGATTTACCGGGAAATGCTTAGGGTACAATTTTTTTTCTCTTGTTTATATTAGCAAACACTTGAATCACAAGTAAACATAGACCCAGTAAAATTGTTAACTGTTCTATTAAAACAAAATTAATATCTGTTGTTGAACTCCCAGTTAGATTTGTACCTCTATGCCAATGTCTGTGATGAAGACACACTTTGCAAGAACTAACTTTCTCAAGCGAATTCTCTCAACAGCAGCGAGTCCCTAAAAATATAAATATCAAGTTAAAGCGTGTTCGCAACTTGAACAGTTATTGTTTTTAAAAAATGTGAGACACTAAGAAAAAACACCCGACCTGATACATACCTGATCCTGAATGTTGCAACCACTGATGTCAAGAGAGCAGATAGAGCTACCACTCAGCCACTCCATGCTCATGTCGGTCAGTCTTTCACAGTAACTTAGGTTGAGATGGTACAGATTACACAACCTGATGAAACATGCACGCATGCATATATAAGCTTATAACACAAAAAGCTGTTAGGTGACACAAGATCACAGCAAGGCACTTTATGTTTGTAACAGTGAAGTCATACCATATACCTTTGTGCAATCCTCATGACAGAGATGTCAGTGATGCAGCTGCAGTGACTGACATTCAACTCCTTCACTTTGGTGACTGAAGAGCCTTCCGTTAAATACCTGATGCCAGCATCACTCACACTGAAATACACATTATGTCATGCAATTTAAAAATGAACGGTATCCAATATCAAAAGACCAAGGCCCTTTGTATTTACAAACATACACACATACTTGTTACACAGTGAAATGTCCAGGTATCGTAGGTTTTTGAGGGTGGCCACAGATTTAAGGCTGGTGTCAGTCATTCTGGGACACTCTGTAATATGGAGTCTGTGGAGGTCCTCTGAGCTGCTGCACAAGGCCTTCCAGCCGACGTCTGATAGTTGGTTATTGCCTAGTGCATATGGTGTAGAGAAGACAAAATAACTGTAATATTGTTGTATCTTTTAGTCTGTGTATGGAAACAAAGGCTGCACAGTGCAAAGGGTTCTCACCCTCTGTGCGGAAAGTCTTAAGTCTGGCTACTTCAGCAATGGCTTTCAAGGCAATGTCAGAAAGATGGGGAGCGTCCAAAAGAGACATGGCAGACAGACAATGACACCTGGTGAGTAGCGCCTGTTGGAAAAGAGTATGATTCAAAATCTTTCTCAAGGGGTTAAGAGCATATGGACAAAAAATCTAGCAGTTTACAGAACATTAAGGATTGATATCTCATTTTCCCTGTTGAACATTCCAGAGCACTGAGGCTGAACCTGCATGGAACATTTTAGAAATGATCACACTTACCAAGACACAGCTATCTGACAGCGTAGGCATGTCATTGATCACAACCTCTTCCAGTGAAGGGCATCCAGCAGAAATGTATTTAAACCCACTTACTGTCATCTGGAACGAGAGAGAGGAAAATATGTCTCTACGTTGGAATCTGAATCATTCTGAGTGCATTTGTCCTCACTCCTCACATTTCCAGGGCCCCATAAAGTGAAACCATACATCTGGAACAAAACTAATGTACATTCCTTGTTTTATGTTGTGGGACATATGTGTTATGTTATGGTGTGTGCACATGGTGAGTGGGTGGAACAGAGTTGACTGTATAAACCAAACCCTCCACTTGGCCAGAGCCGCCCATTAGTCTGTCTTGACTTTAGATTCTCTTACATTTGCTGCGAGCTCTGACTGACTCCAGTGTACAGCCAGACACAAGAGGAGACACACGTAGTAAGCAGTGATTTATTCAAGGAGGACTGAACACTGAACTTTCAAAAGGCAAAAAGCTCTATCCTATCTATAGCCAGAGCTGTGATTCTATACAACACCAAACCAAGAGCAGCATATCAACTGACCTGAGTGCAGCCCGACAGATTGAGGTGGATAAGACTGTGGCAGCCTTTTCCTGTGGTCAGGTAATGAAAACCTTTATCTGTGAATCTGTAGCAGTAGGCCAGACTCAGGTATTGAAGGTTCAGGCAGTTCCTGTTAAAATCAATATTTAATTTATAAATGTAACAATGTATGTGTGTTTTTTTAGAAAAGACATGAAGATATCTTCAAATCCTTGCGTGGTGAAACGTGAAATATTCCAATAACATATTGTGTAATCCTAGTACCCATGAGAAAGAGCTACCCGTGTAAACCCTCCAAATGTATTATCCATGCAATGATACAGTCAAGCAGTTTTGTTATGAGTGCCAGAACTGTTCCCATAAATCATTAAGCTGGAATTGATCATACTGCTCACTGGATAAACAGAAATGGGGATAATTCTGGGAACTAAGGGACAGAAGGCCTGATGAAGAGCCCATCATTCAAGAAATTCCATCACTTGAATAGACAAGTGAGCTGAACTGCAGGTTTACCTTGATAATTCTCTTAGAGCCTTGTTTGTGATAAGTGTGCATGAAAGGTTCAAGTAAAGCAGGCAGGGACAGCCCTCGACAATTCTCTGAACCATCGTATCCTGTTAAAGAGCACAGTTTAAATGTTATATTAAGGCATTTGTTACTAAAGTATAGGGGATGGTGTAATATCTCACATTAAAATCAAAATTGAGTTAAAAAAAAAAAAAAAGCTACTTGGTTTTCAAACAGTGAACATATTCCCAGACAAATACAGTGTAATCTTAGACAAAGGATAATTTCATGTTTTACGATTTCTTGTAGAACTGAACTTATATTAATTTTTATCATTATTAACAATTTAGTTGTCATTATTCTTTAAATAATAAAAGTAGTAGTAATGTAATGTTTTATAAAGCTGATGCATTTCTTAGCATCACATTTAGCATAATTTAACATATTTTATGCTACATTATCATTAAAAAATAATTATCTGGACAATGTTTTACTTACTGTTACATTAAAACACTCTGACACATTGAGCTCCTGGAGATTTCTGCACTCACCTAAAAAAACAAAATGCACAAACAAAGCAAGAGGCATTAATATATGTACAGCAAACTAAGATAAAGTAATAAGTAAAATTATGAAAGAAATTAAATGGCAGTAACATAGTATTCTGCCTTGTTTCAAAGCTGTTCTGTATATACATTCCTGAGCTGCTCCTATGTTACATAATACGCTGCCTATCACTTCTTCTGCAGGATCAGCAGCAGCTGTGTTCCATCAACAACAACACTGACATCCTGTGAAACACTGCTTCTGTTTTGAAGCCTGTTTCTGTAAGACTTTCATCACAAGCTCCTACTCCAGCGCTTCGTACTGAAGAGTTTAGGATGCGCCTGATCTCTCTTCTTTTAGTCTTCCTGCTAGTGCTGCTCCCATCCTCTGAGATGAAAAGACAGAGTAAGGACAGAGGCCTCAAACGAGTACGCCAAAAACTCAGACGGGACAGGTATGGCTCTTATTTGTCCAGTTCATTTTTCATAAACTCAGCTGAGAATTTAGACTATGACAAGCTGTGATTTTTTTGTTTTATTTATTTTTTTCTTAAAAATCATGTTAGGGTAAGAAGTGCGAGGCGCCACACCAGATCAGACCCCTACAGGCTCATTGTGTCACCTTACTGCTCAGAGTCCACGGAATCTGGAGATGTCTTTGTGGACTGTCAGGAACGTCATCTCACCTCCATTCCCAACTCACAGACCTGGTCCAAAGAGCCCAAACACCTCCTTCTAGCACGCAACCGAATCAAGATCCTTCAAGACAGCGCCTTCCATGGTTATGAGAGTCTAACCAGTTTAGATCTGCAGCAGAACCAGATCTCTTTGGTGGAAGAAGGTGCATTTCAGGGCCTGACACGCCTCACAACCCTGCTGCTGCAACACAATCTCCTTGGAACACTGAGTGAGGAGGCCCTAATCCCCATGCCAAACCTACACTATCTGCGTTTATACGATAACCCCTGGAATTGTCTCTGTCCAATGGACAGTCTGATACGCACCCTTCAGGTCCCAAGCAACCGTAATCTAGGAAACCATGCCAGGTGAGTGATTCCACACAAAGCCTTTGACATAGTCTGATCTACTGCTACCAAGTCATAAATCTGATAATAAAAATTCACTTTCTAATATCACACTCGATTTATCCACGACTTAACTGTTCTTCCTCTGCTAGGTGTGCAGCCCCCATCAAGCTAAAAGACATGAAACTTAAGCAAGTTGACCCTGAGTTACTCTGTAAAGAGTCAGATCCATCTGAGAAACCAATGGCCGATCAAACAGAGTCTGCAAACATTTTAGAGCCTATTCCAATACGCAGCAAACCTGATGCCCTCACATCCTGCCGTACCTACCATTTCCCCCAAATACGAATGGACTGCAGTAAACGCGGTAAATCCACAATCACTTTCTGTACTGAGCCACACTGTTTTATAGAAAAGAAACACATTTCTTATACAACAGCGAGGTTAGGAAAATAGCTCAAAAACAATATGTCAGAGAGCCTGTATATTTGTATTGCTACTACATGACTGGAATAATTTATCTCCCATTTCGCAACAAATATTCAGAGTCACATTTGGTTTGGCAGGCTGAGCAGTACACTGCTGACTGATTCCACATTCCAGTCCTTTTCCACCTTACAAATAAATTGAAAAGAAGCAGAAAACAAAGCTTATGTCAGAACAGGTCCTTTGTAAAAGCAAAATAGGAACTTTGCAGAAGCACTTAAAATTTTGTAAGAATATATTAAATCAAATAATGTGTTACTACTATCTGACCCCTACTGGCATCCACTAATCTAATTTATCAATAAAACAAATCCTGTACATGTAAATAAAGCTATGTTGTATTTTAGCAGAAGTAATATAATCAGATGTACTTGAATGACCCTTAAATTAACCATTCTCTTTATTTTTAGGTCTAACTGAGGTGCCTGCAGGTATTCCAGAGGATATTGTTCATATTGATCTGTCTTATAATTCAATCCGTCATCTCAAACCCAGAGATTTCCAAATTGCGAGGAGCCTCAGAACCCTTAATCTCAGTAATAACAACATGGAGTACATGGACCCAGGTGAAACATTTAATATTCTTTTACTGCCTATCAATTAATTGTAACATGTACATGTTACATGTGGTCTTACACAAATAAATGTTTTTTTCTTTGGCTGATATTACATGTCTGCAATTTCTGCTGAATTCTGTTTCCTATTTTTTTTTTTCTGCGGGGATTGAGTCGTCTTTGTGTATACAGTATAATAACAGTATAATCTTTATTTAGAGAAGGGAAACGCTGAGAGTGCCACAGACATTAAGTGATCACTTTGCTTAAGCGACCCAGACACAAAAACACCAGCGTGCATATTCCCATTAGAGTTTTACCGTACAGGCTTTAACTTGGATGTTAATAAACAGCAACAAAGAATACCCATATTGAGAAATCAAGAATCAAATGAAAGCTAAACCCTAGCTTGTTTTTCTTTTCTTTTTTACAGGTTCCCTGGCTGGACTGCTGCACCTCAGAGAGCTGGACCTGTCTGATAACAGTCTGCAATTTATCAAGTATGGGGTTCTGGAAGATCTTTACTTCCTATCACAGGTAAAACTGGGAGGAAACCCCTGGATGTGCAACTATAGGTGGGTTCTTCTAATCTAATGAGTACAATCTTTTTTTTGTTGAAAGAAATTCAAATAATTTTTTTTAAAAACTGACTCTTTTCCAGCATCCACTACATGGTGTACTGGCTGCGTGTGCACCCATTGGTGAGGCACTCTGGCCTCTTGTGTCGTTCCCCTCTCGAACATACGGGTGAGAGCGTGGAGAAATATGTGAATTCTTACAACAGAGAATGTCCAAAAGACAGACAGTACAGCCAACCTGATCAAGACCAAACAGATCCTGAGCTCTGGAACACAGCGATGGAGGTTCAGGGAGAGCTGGAGGAGGAGCTGGAGCCGAGCCACTTGAGAGCTCCTCAGAAATACCAGATAATCAGACTGTCCTGATTCAAAGGAAACTTTGACTTAAATACACTTTCACTTCATTTTCTGTTCTTGTACTCCTTTGAATATTATAAACAGTCTGTATCAGATGGAGAAAGTACATGTTTTCATTGTTGCTTTCATGTTTTGCCAGTCTTGTTTTATCACATAAGATCTGTCAACAAAGTAACTGTTTCAAATAATTCTTATTACTATTACTACTATCATTACTATTATTATTTAAGCATGATCTGTATACAGTGCTGTGAAAAAGTATTTGCCCCCTTCCTGATTTTTTTTGTGTATTTGTTACACTTAAATGATTCAGATCATCAAACAAACTTTTATATTACACAAGGATAACTAGAGTAAGTAAAATTGCAATTTTTAAATGGCAATTTCATTTATTAATGGAAAAACAGTTCGAAACTACTTGACCCTCTGTAAAAAAGTAATTGCCATTAATTCTGCTAATTCTGCACTCTACCAGAAAATCCTGAAGGAGAATGCCCAGCCATCAGTTTGTGAAATGCAGGAAAACAACGATCTGAATGATCAACAATGATCCGAAACACTCACAAACTCTGAGTGGCTCAAATAAAAAAAAACAACCCAATAACAATAACAAACAAACCAAAAAAATAAGGTATTGGAGTGGCCTAGTCAAAATCCGGATTAAAATTTGACTGAGACGCTGTGGCATGACCTTAAACAGACTGTTCATGCTCGAAAACCCTTTCAATGTGGTTGAATTAAAACTATTTAACAAGGAAGAGTGGGTCAAATTTCATCTGCAATAATGTGAAGACTCATTTCCAGTTATCGCAAATGCTTGATTGCAGTTGTTGCTGCCAAGCATGGCACAAGCAGTTGTTATGTTTAAGGACAAATGATGTATTCACATAGGGCCAGGCAGGTTTGGACGGCTTTTTCCACTTAATAAATGAAATCATCATTTAAAAACTGCATTTGTAGTTACTCTGGTTATCTTTGTGTAAAGTATGACAAATATGCAAAAACATTTAA